>JAGDQP010002336.1:82219-106264 GCA_022664845.1 Lepisma saccharinum | reverse complement strand
GATTATGAAGTTTGGTTGGCAAAAGGTTAGTTTCTTCGTTGGGCAAGCGTTGGCAAACGAGTTCGTTGGCAAATTGAAGGCAAAGTGGCCAATTACAACGTCGGGCCAACATTGGATTGGTTGGAGTGCCTACCATTTTTCAATGATGGCCCAACCAATTGTGCTGCTAGGGTCCCGGCCTGAATCTTAGGTGCCTAAAGGTCATAAGTAAAATTTTAAAAAATCGTTGCAACAAAGAAACTGGTTATCTCTCATTTCCCTCCTATCCTTCTCTGCCTGTCTGTCTGTCTGTCTGTCTCTCTCTCTCTCTCTCTCTCTGTCTACAGGAAAAGTGTGTGTGTATATAGGACAGAACTGAAACCGTAACCTACGAGAAAGATACGACCTGAGCCAAACATAGGTGACCCGGTCCAAAACTCGACTCGAATAATCTGAAAAATGAACTGGGAATTTTCGGAGGCGCATTTTTAGTGCTCTGGGGTAAAGCCTTCGGTCCTGGTCACCCCTGAAAGAAACATTGTTTAAATGCCAAGGATATAATAAAAAACTTTACTTTCCTCTCCGTGTCACAGGGTAAGGCCAACATTATTACAGAACGTAAACAATTCAGCATAGGGAAATTAATGGCTGCACGTGATTGCTCACCATTGGCACGGAGAAACATTGTAGGCGGAGCCCGACTAAACTACCGGTACGTATTTTTTCCTATGTATGTAAACAATTGATAAGAAGAATGCTCTTCTCGCGCAATCTTTTTTTTTTAACCTGGCTCTATGGTCGAAAAATGGAATAGTTTTATCGTTATCAATGTAAGATTATTGACAATCTTAACTCTCGTGTATTACCGTGAAAAATGTAGCACAGAAGATACCGTGGCATCCCTTTGAGACTCCAATTAAAAATAAGTAATGATTTGTGTTTCAGACATAAATTTTATACAGATATATTTCAAAACAATTTTTTATTGCTTTGTTTTAAGAAAAGAACAGATATAGAAAAAGTCGCGTTATGTGCGCAATTGTAATTTCGTTTCAGGAACTGAAATAAACGCAATTGTTTAAAATTTGGTATTATTGAGAAGTTCATGGCATCCAGCGGGTGAATTCTATTTGTTCTACTTTTTAAAAAAATGTAAAATATACAGGAGAAATGTAATCATTACAACGTATATGTTGAAGTGTTGAAAAAAAACCAAGAAAATCTAGTTTCGAGTTGTGGAAGTGTGAAATAAGAGAGGGAAGGACTATAAAGATGCATCCGCGTTGAGATCGGATAGATGATGTGAGTGTTAAAAGTTATGTGAATCGCGTTATTGCAAAAGACCCTTACCTTTTCTAACCAAAGTTACTTCTTCGACATACTGTCCTTAATATTTGTAACAAAATATGTGTAATTCATAACATTAAGTGATGCAATTAGTATTCTTACGCCTACCATCATATTTGCCTATGGTGAACAACTCGTATTTAAGGATATAATGATGGCTTTACGTAACACATATTTGAATTGCTGGCTATTGCTGTGATAATTACTTTTGAAAAAAAAATATAGCGGTATAGTGTATATATGGCTCAGTAGCTGGCGAAAGCTGAAGTAGATGAAGTAAAATTTATTCCATCCAGATATTGTGCCATGTGTACGCTTTATACAATTCATTTAGTTGCAAATAATTCACACAGGTATACTTCTATAAATATTTACCTTTGTCTAGCTGCTCAAAATGAGTGACGAAAAGCCATATTTCAAAATCATTTACGTAAATACATACTCAATTTGATCAGGAGGGTACAAATATAGCACCAGGCGTAGGAATAATAACGGCGTCACTTCGTGCTCTATATGACGTATTTTGCTGCAAAAATCAGGCACTTAATGTCGAGTAAGCGGACGAGGTTAGAGAAAGTCAGGTTAATTTTTCACTCTACGCGACGCAAATCATATTTGACTCTCACTCCATTTGCTCGCCCTCAACGTGAAAGTGGCTAAATAGTCTCACGTACATTTTTCTTTTAATCCGTTCTTCCATTGCTCATGCGTTTATTTTATTTAAATTTTCAGTAATTCCACACACGTTACAAATATTTTCTCTGTGTATTTTTGTTTGTTTGACTGCAACAAACTGCACTTTAACGAAGATGGATATAACCTTTCATGACGATAAAACTACATGCTCAAATTATAATATGTGGTGCGAATCACTTAAAAAAAATTACAAAATAATAGTTGTCTAGAAACATTGACGAGTCTTTTGTATTACAGGATTAAATATAGTCTCTACAAAATTAGCGTTCGCAACGCAACGGAATCTGATTTTTCGTACTTTGCGTTTTCCCTTATGGCAACATTAAATACAGTAATGGTATTTAATGCAAATCACCGCAACTAATTTGCAAAGTTTGCGTTGCGTTGTTTTGCGTTGACGCAGTGAGTTATATAATTCGGCCACAGGTCACAACCTGTATAGTAAACATACGAATAAATGTCTGTTCTTAAGATTGGATGATCTATGAACCAATGTAGTGAAATTCGTAATATACAGTAATTTCTCAGATAGTCATACGAGTACAATATTCCATTGTTATTATCATATATTTATATATTTTAAAAACATTATTTTAATTTATATATATATTTTTTAATATGGCTTCTTTATCCTAAGATATATACTAGCCTGCAACTAGGCTGTGTTTGACTGTTGCAGAACACTTTAGATTTTTGCGTCACAAAATATTTAGCTTGAGAAAATGTATTCGAACACGGAAATAACTAAAAAAAAATAATAAACTTTTTAAAGACATACTATTCTTAAACAATTCGTACTAAAAAGTAAAAAAAATAATTTTGTTTATGCATGATTAAAAAGAAAAGCATGAGACGCGCTCTCATATACATTCAATTTAAAAATTCTTGAATTGGCGCGCTCCATGCTTTTCTTTTTAACCATACATAAATATACTTTTTTACTTTTTATAGAACGAATTGTTTAAGAAAACTAAGTCTTTAAAAAGTTTTATTATTATGTTTTTCTTTGATTTGAAATACGTTCTTCCATGTTTGATAATAATCATGCGACCTTCATGTTGCTAAATGTTCCGTGACAATGTCAGCAATATAGAAAAAAATAAACTTAGTTACTAGCGTAATAAAACGGATCAATATTGTTTTCGGGAAGCTCCCGAAAAACTCTAGTCTTAATAATCAATAGATGGCACAAACAGTGTTTGTTCCAGAAGAATTCATCTCAAGGGTTCGTAGGGGGAAAGGCGTCGGAACCTATATAATAAATGAAAATAAATTATGTACACAATGCTTAAGTAAACACGGTAATATTCAGCTCACGGTGTGATCTCCGCTCCGCTTATAAAAGCATAAGCTAAAAGATTCACAACGTATATATACCCTGTGAAAAATCTGGGACTACAGCTCTGATGTCAGATTCACTGTTTTGGGATTTGAAATAGGACCCTATTAAGTAATTTTATTATTTGTTACGTGCTAATAGAAATTGTAAATATCTTCTCAAAAGCCAGGAAATGTAATAACAAATGCTTTCTTTCTCTCTCTTTTTTAAAAACAAAAACAAACAAACAAAAGAACTTGGACTTTAACGCTCAAATTCAAAATTACATACCAAAAGCAACCTCATACTAAGTGAATACTACTTTTGTCGTTTACTGTACATGACATATAAATTGTTTAATGACGTCACTTGACAGCTGCTCCATTTGAGAATGGATTTTATGCATTGCACACTGGGTAGTTTCACGTATTTGTAGTTTATGTTCCATTTTACAGACAGTTTGAAAATAATTAAATTGAGTTTGGAACCAAATATCACCCAAACTTGCAGCAAGTGCGTGTTCAAAGTTTGGAATTGCAAGTTTGTACGAAGTTTGCCATTGCAAGTCTGTAAACTTTCTCCAATCTTGCAGCAAACTTGCTAGTTGACAGGAGATAAAGTTGCTACAAACCTTTCACGCTAAACTTGCTTGTTTGTTGTCTGTCACTCTAACAACTGCTTTATCGCACTTCTTCTTATTGTATTATATTTTACTAGTCCTTTTATGTTACGTTATAATGAAAGAAAAAAAATATCTAACTTGATTTGTTTAATTTATTTTCTGGAAATGCGTATAATTTTGAAAATTGTGTAAAATGTTGAAAAATACACAAGGAAGGAAAGGGGGCAGATAGTTATAAGTATGAACAAAAAGAAGTTTGTTTTTTGTGGAACCTCGGCGTTCCAGTTAGCAATCCAACAGGAAAAATCACTGTAAGGAAATATCAACGCTAGTCCAAACTTGACGCTAGTCCAAACTTGGGAAATTGACCACCAGTTTGTTTGAGAAATGGCATTAGCTCGAACAGTAAAGTACGTACATCATTACGATACTCTTGAGGTGACTCGCTTGTGAAAAATCACCAAACAGCCTTCTTCATATTTCTAACAGGATCAATAAGCTTTCCCAGTTTCGAATTAAAGCCTACATGCATGCCTGTTTTTGTTTTTAGAAACTGTCTTCGTAACAAAAAAGACCTAGTAAAATGTACTTCATTTAGAAGAACCGTGGAGTAATGATTAGAGTCACGGACAAAAATCGAGTCTGAAAATTCTGTCTTCGAACCCCACTGCAGTCAATAGAATTCTTTTTCCACTACAAACTCGATGCTTGTCTACCAACTTTTTTTTAAAGGTCTGTAGGAAATTTGACATGAAAGGTTTGTAGTATGTTTGGCATGCAATATTTGTAGCAAATTTGTCGTTCACAACTAGCTGTTTTGCTGCAAGATTATAGCAAGTTTGCAGCCTTGCAATGGCAAACGTGCTGTAAATTTGGAGAGTCGAGTTATCTCACGTCTGTTTACCTACCGCATGCAATACTTAATTACATTTATGACTATTATTGTTGCAAGGGAGAAACCAGGGATTTTCTCATGTATCAAGAGATAGGAAATTTTACTTTCAATCAATAATTAATCGACAACAGCGGTTCTCAAAATATGTTTTGCGGTGCCCTAGGTCGTCGCAAAGGTTGCCGCTGTACCTTTCGTGGAAATATCATGGTGACACTGCGGAGATTATTTTGGAAATAACAGTAAAACTCCATATACTTAATCTGTTTGCTTATGCTAAATCGCGCATGGAGGCGCGGTGGCTCAGTGGTAGGTGTCGTCGGTTCGAAACTTTCTCATGCCATGAGGACTTTCTGGTGGACACACACAATGTGCGCATGGATTTTCTCGGTGTGCTCCCGTTTCCTCCTACTTTTTTCATTCCACAAATTCACCTCATCATCAACCATTCGGACCCAGCCAAAGTTTCTTAAAGGCCTTAAAAATAAATTCAAATGAACGAAAAGAAATGTCCTCAAAATCTTCTTTGTACTACAGAGAATTTATTCGTGAAATAATTTATATATTTAAGAACTACCTTGTAGATTATACATTCAGGTATTATTATTATTGTGTACCGGTACTTACCTGAAGGGAAGGCCAGTTCAATTAGTGTGTAAGTTTGATAGCAAAGTCGAGTCCTACTGCACACACTGATTTCGGACAGTCCGAGTTCGGAAAGTACGACAAACTTGTCTGCGGGTTCGGACTTCTGAGAAAAGGAGTCCGAAGTGCAGATCTGAACAGGCCTATTAAATAGATATTGTAAATCGCTACCGGAACTAAACAAGGCGTTGAAAACCACTACCTAGTCTTATCCAAACGCTAGAGACCGCTGCTGAGATTTGAGTAGACGTTTTAACACATCGGGTTGGGAGAAGTATGGTAATTTGTACGTAGTACTTCAAGTTTTAAAGGAAATAGGACGTTCGTCAAAACAACGTCAGCTATGCAGCACGAAGCCGGAATGGATTCAGAGTTCTCCAAATTGTCCATGAAGATCGTGACATATTGATCATGAATGTGATCCAACTTCCTGTTACAAATTTTGGAAGACACACGTGCAACTTTGAGTACGATTGAGGGTCGATTTTGTGAGCAACAATTGAATAATTGTATATCATATGAGAAGTATGTTAAAACTTATTGATGATTTACGATATTTAATTGCTCAGTCTTTTAATATATAAAATAAAACCAATATATAATGTCATCGTATCTTCTTACTCAACTCGTGATTTCTAGGTTTCTGAATTCTAGATTGAGTAATGGCATTTGAACTTTCTTATGATAATTTTTCATCCACAGAATATGTAACATTATTGTGTTTTACAAAATTACTATAGAATCTATGTTTATTATAGCAATTCTCTCTTTTATAGGATTATCACAAGTGTTAAAGGATTATCGTTATGAACTTAGTGGCTATGATATGAGTAGCAAAGTTTTTTTAATTACCACCATTACTCTGCAATACTCTTGCCAGACACCCTCTGACATATCCTTTATTGATTCCAGATTAAAAATATTACCATCTTCAAATTATGAGGCAAAGCAAACTAATTTACCATTCATATATCCTACCCAGGCATTGGGGCTATGCGGATTGCGATTGCTTGTAAAATCTATAATTGTCACTATCTGGAACAAATCACCAAAAAAGAGGCTAGTAGCCATTTTATTGTAGCTTTTCCGCTTTTTGTAGGTCTAAAAAGAAATGTTGCGGATTCCTCTGCAGTTTCGAATAAGCAAGAACTGATATTTGTCTCAAAAGCCACTCTATTCAGAGGTGATCTGGGTGTAATATCGTCTATAATGTTTATTAATTCCGAATATTGTTTAGCAAATATGTCTGGTTTCTATAGTCAATAAGATCTATCCATATCTATCCATTTCGATCAACATATTAAACTGTCAAAATATTATTGTTACCGAACTATTCACTCCAGGATTCTTTACGCTAGCGAGAATACTGTGACGTCTCCACAAACACTCGTAAGGGCAGAGGGACAAGTGTCCTGAGGTCAGAGTTCAGGGATTCTGCCAGAGTTCACTGTACTGGACCAGATTTATTTATTTTGCATGATTGAAAGCATCCAAAAACAAAATTCCAGCAAACTGATAGAAATGAACATCTACTGCATCTACGAAAAACCCCAAACACAAAACCCCAAACAAAGCTACTCTGGCAGGACTTATGCCATGATTTGATCTCTTTTCCATTGGTCGATTGGGGACCACAATCCCCATTTATTGAGAATATGTTCCATTTGTATGAAAGCAAGCGCAGCTTTTAACATGTTACAATAAGAGAGCAGTAATGCTGCTCAAGTATTTGACTGTCGCCATCTTGCTTGCTTTCATAGAAATAGAATATTCCTTATGATTGGGAATTCTGGTTCTCAGCTGACAAATAGGAATTGATTAGACCATGTGATAAGTCGTGCAAGTAACTAAGTTTGTTTTGGGGAGTTTAGCAACATATATTTGATCTCCTCCACTGTTTAAATCTATAGTGTATTCGTTTAATTCAAATGTTATTCTGTAAATATCGTTTGCATCTACTATCTTTTCTGTCTGATGGCTTAGCGAAGTCGGTAACACGCTCGACTTCTAACTGAGCAACCCATGTTCAAATCTCACTACAGCCATAATTTTTTTTTCACAGTACCGAAATCAACACCGTGTGTTGTGTTAATTTAACTCACAAAAGTGGTAGTCACGCTGGGACACCGCATTGTGTTGAATTAACACAGCTATTTTTTGCAGTGTAGAAGGAAACAAATATGAATTTATTACTTACTTGTAGCTTTACAGTTCATTGTGCATACGTTTCCTGTAAATTTCATTCGTTTGAAGGGTTTGTATTGTGTTTTTCTTCATTTATCTAGTCGATTTTTCCATACTTACGTCTCACCACTTACAATAGCGCAGCCGTCTTTTCCATCAGTTGGAAGAAGGAAATAAATTCACCTGTTTTTTTTTATTTTACAGGAAAAATACAATACCTGGAAACTGTCTGAGCAGTACACAAGGATCAGAAGACAGTTCTGAATATTCCGTAAAAGTATGATTTTCTTTCAATAAATAATAAACCTGTTATAATTTTTTTTTAATTTCCCACAAAATAGATTTTTGGATTTATTTCCTTCTTCCAAATACCGATTCAATCGGCAATTGCTTTTAGGCCGAAAGCTGACTTATATATTGCTTGAAATACGCACATGAAAAGGAATGTTCCAGAAATAAATCGACAGCAAGTTGTCCGGTAGAAAACAGAAGTTTAAATTGCTTGAAATATTGTACGTACATGATAAGGGATGACGTCTGAATTAATCACCATGTAATTTTCCATCTGCAACCAAGCATTTAGATTGCTTGTAGTACGCACATGAAAAGGGATATGCGCGGAATGAATCGACTCATAATTGTGCAATAGAAAACGCACATGGAAAGGGATGACTGTGGAAACAATCTGGATGTAATTTTGTAGCAGAAACTAGCATCTAAATTGATGAAATTACGCTAACAAAATGGGATATCCGTGGAATATAAGAACATGTAATTGTACTGCAGAAAAGGGCATTAATATTGCTTATAGTTAACCCAAGAAAGTGATGTCTGTGTAATGAACCTTCATATAATAGTGCGGCAGGAAATGGGCATTTACATAGCTTGAAATAAGCACAACAAAAGATGTACAGTCACGAACTAAAGTAAATGGAGGTTGGAGTTATAAGAAATAGTAGCTTTTTCCTCCAGAAGAATTGCTGAACTGTATGCCTAATAGTGAGACAACCAACATGATAGTACAAATATGCGCGAAAACATGGAATTCCAGGATATTCCTCCATTTGGAGGAAGAAATATTTAGAAGGTGAGCATCGCTTAGAGAACCACGAGAGAGTTGACAGAAATCCCTTTCTTGTCTTGTTAAAAAACACACATACACACAGAGAGAAAGAGAAAGCGTGGAAGAAGACGGGGAAAGAGCGAAAGAACAGAAAGATAAAACAAGGAAAGAGGGAAAGGAAAATGGCGCAAGGCATGGAATTAAATGACATTTGAACGCTTATAAACACAGTCTGCGTCTCTTCCCCCTAGCTCTGTCTTGCGGTTTTCTCGCTATGCGGGATAAATCTCTGTCAGTACCTATCACGAACAGTAATTTACTGCGGGCTGCGCTTAGTTCCTAGAAGAAAATATTTGGAATGTCACTCGTGGAATCGATCTAGAGACCTTACGAATAAGAGTCTCATACCTTGACCATTTAGCTACACAGACCATAACTAATGTGTTATTAAATCAGCCAATAAACTCGCAACCCTCAGCGGGTTATATATATGTGTCTTACCTGTAATGATGTACGGCTGCGAAACTTGGACATTGAATGCGCAAACGACTCAAAGATTGAGAGTCACACAAAGAGCAATGGAGATGTACATGCTAGGAATAACCAGGAGGGACAGGAAGAGAAAGGAATGGATTCGCGCACAAACAAAGGTAGAGGATGTAATCAAGAGTGCGAAGAAGATGAAGTGGAGATGGGCCGGTCACATAGCTAGACGAACAGATGGAAGGTGGACGACAAATGTACTACAGTGGATTCCTAGAGAAAAGAAACGACCGAGACGACGTCCAAATGTAAGATGGGTAGATGAAATCAAGCGTTTTTCAGGAGCTACATGGATGAGGATATCAGCAGACCGAGATATGTGGAAAGAACAGGGGGCCTTCATCCAGCAGTGGATAGAGAACGGCTGAATATGATGATGATATGTATATACTAGATTTCAGAACTATCTTTCAAGAAAGTAAATCCCACTTGCTAGCGACGTGCTAATTCGCCAATCCCAACCGGTAAGAATAAATAGAAATTTATTAGAGATTCTGCATTCAAAGTATTTTTGGCAGAAGTGGATGATGTAAACGGTTGGGGCTAGAGCAACAGTTGTCAGGTGTCTAGCGTGGCGTATTGGTAGAACACTGACTCACGAAATAAGAAAATTGGGTTCGATCCCCGGCGAGCGGGCGAGATCTTTTTTTCTTAAAAAATATATTTTGAAAACTTTTAATTTATTATTAGTAATCCCTTTCTTGCATTTTCAAGATTGTTTTGAAAAGTGCATTTTTTTTTAAAAAAAAAAAGGTCAAATTTTTTCTTCTTCTTGTATTAAAAAATATTTCGCTAAGTTCTTGTTTATTATTAATAATTGTCTTCTTCCATTTGTCGTATATTATATAAAATTATTGGCAATGGGTTAGGGTAGGTTAGGTAAAGTCAGGTTCGGTTATGTACCTTTACACTTTCGTTTCTTTCTTTCAAAATACATTTCTAAATGTTTGTGCGAACCTGACTTCACATAACATCCGCTAACCCATGGCAAAGAAAAATGCAACTCGAGGGGGAGGGGCGCAGGCCTCGGTGAGCGGTGGACATACGTAAAAGTGCTACATTGCGTGTGCCCTATCCCGGCTTGGACCTCATATGCCCACACTGTAAAAATAGGAGACACAGCGTTCATCCAATCAGCCAGTTTTCGGTTGAACGTTTTACTTTCTGTAAGATTACAAAATGTATATATATATATATATATATATGTAGAAAAGAAGAAAAGGCAAAATATAATGTTCCTTTAAAATTAAAATTAAAATTAAAAAAAAATAATGTGGTCGGGTTTCGATCCAGGGTCCGCTAATACACTAACTAGTCAGATGCTCTCGCCGCTTAGCTACTTTTTTTATTTACAAAAATATCATTGAACTTACATAATAAAGAATTGCTAATGATCGAATTCATTAATGCTAGGGTGTTCCATCTGATAAGCAGAGAAATTTTACAACCAGAAAAAAAACCTACATTGACTAGTCGGACAGAGTAAGATAAAAAGAAATCAAAGAGTTACATGTTTATCACTGTTAGGTAATTCGCAAACAGGTTCTTCTGTTGATTTTTAGTCCAAAACTGACCCGCACTCAACAGCATGATGGTATACACCTCTACACTGTAATAGGTTCTTTTTTTTTGTAGTATAAAATTTAATGTTTGTGCTGTTATCCAGATTACACTATTATGCTTCATGACAGGATATAAAGAGAGTTCAGGTAAACGGATATATTGATCATAAGCAATGTACTGTGGATTAGTTCTACAAATCAGCCCCAACAATCTTTGATGTTGTTTCCAGACAGGTTGAATGCGCACGCACTCTGCAATCATGTGTTGTGAGGTCGCTGTGACCTACCAATGTTTACATTTGTCTGATTGCGTAATACCTAATAAAAATAATTTTTCCGGTGACATAATAATATCGTGAACAACTTTGCAGCAGACCGATTTACAAAATTTAGGAATACATTTGGCATTTCTACTAGCCCAAATTCTATTCCATTGATGCTGTGGATAGAGGAAACTTATTCTGGGGATGGAGGCTAGTTCTTGTTCATTGTTATATCTCTGATACAGCCTTTTAACATTACATTGATCTAAATGTGCGTTCTCCTTCAGACTATAGGCTATTCCAATCAGATATGGTTTCAAATACGGATATTTGTACCCCCAAGGATAAATCGATAATGGCAGAGTTAAATCCATGCTACCAAACGCAGCACCCAGCACCACACCCGAGATGGAGTCACAGTACTCACATAAGTTTTGAGTAATTCGATGGAGGACAAGACTAAAAATTTGAGTTTCCATATTTTGGAAATATAAGCCGCCCTCCGCATACGGTAAGCATATGACGTCATGGGAAACTTTGAGCGGCTGGTGAAACCAAATATAAAACAGGGCCTTACTGCGAAGTTTCGTCATGATTGCTTTTGGGGGTGGAAGAACCTGAGCAACGTACCAAAGCAGGCTAAAAATGTATTGTTTTAGGCATTGGGCACCGTCATATAAGTTGAGGTCCCGTTGTAAAAAGCTTTGAGTCATCGCGCTATATTTTCCGTATAAATTATCATACGTTAATTGAGTGGACGTAGAGAGACTGCGTGACCACTGAATACCCAGGATCCGAACAACATCGGGCGTTTCAAAATAACGCCCATAATAGCATTTGTTGGGTCCATAGCAAGAATTTTTGTTTTCTGTGGGTTGAGAACGGCTCCCAAAGCATATTCATACTCGTGTAAAATCTGTGGATGTAGGATTGGGGAAGAAATGAATCAAATCGTCTATGTACGCCTGTGCCGTAAAACTTTCACGATAAATAGCTACTTTAGGAGACAATAATAGTAATTTATGAAGTAAAGGACTAATGCCAAAGCTGAATAAAAGAAGTGATAAAGGGTTTCCTTGTGTGATCCCGTTTTCAACAGTAAATTTGGGTTTTAAACCTGAATTAATTTTTATACGTATTTGTCGATTTCTAAAAAAAAAAATATTAGTAAGTCAAGGAAAGTCCCCGTGATCCCATAGCGTTCTAAGACTGCCCATAGGTAATTTTGGGACAATCGATCATAAGCTTGTTTGTAATCGCATGAAAGGATCTCGCTGCCTGAGTGTCCACATTTTCAAAATATCCAATAAAATCCCGGATATTAGCTAAGGCAAGCAAAACCGGTTATTCAGCCCAAGACCAAATTGTGAATCCGACAAAATGGTAGGCGCAATCTGCTTAAGACGGGATTCGAGAAGTCTACTGGGTATTTTAAAATCTGAGTTCTCAAGTATAATAGGTCGAAAATTTACCACTGCTACCCCATTTGGAGTTTTTCGGATTGGTATTAAAATACCTTCCTGGAGCGACACTGGTATTTTGCCTGTGATCAACATTTCTGTAAATAAAGGAACGAATATATGTTCAAAAGCACGATAAAAACGAAGCGGGAGCCCGTCAGGGCCCAGGGTCGATGAACACCTCTAGAAAGCGCATTCCTCACTTCTTGGTGAGAAAAAGGTTGACTTAGTGAGGTCAATTGCTGGCTATTTAATTGAGGCAAAGAAAAATTCAAAAAATTGTCTGAACCCCCTATCGGGGCCTGTGGACCATACAACTCACGAAAATGAGTATTTAACACCCGTGTTGCTGTATCACCAGTGTGCATATTGCCATCTTTATCTCGGATTTGCGTCAGAACATTTTGTTTAGCCTTACTTACTACGCAGTTTCTTAACAACTACAATTGACACTTTTTCTTCAGAGTGAATGGGTGTTATATTTGCACGAATAAAATAACCCTGGCATTTTATTTTGGTTATCTTTAATAACTGAGCTTTTATGGCATGAATAAAATCGTATCTATTGGTGCCAGCTAAATGTTCTTTAATGGCTTCCGTTAATAAGCAAAAATAATATTCATATTGTTGCTGTCTATCGCTATATTGTTGATAGCACCATTGTTTACATATCTGTCGTAGACTAGGTTTGCCCTTAATCGCCCACCAATCACTAAGCGTGAGACATGGATCTTTACGCTCGTACATATGACTCCACCTCGCCTGCACCGCCCCTCTGAACTGGTCATTCATTAATATGGAATCATTAAGATACCAGACCGGATTATGTTTAAGGTTTTGAGTCGCTTACATTTTAATGGTTAGTATTACCGACCTAAGATCTGAAAAGCTTAAAGGTACACGTTCAATATTTTGAATAAATGGAAGTAAATCAGGTGTACAATACCAGCGGTCAACTCGATTACGTGACTAAATCCTTCTTCGTTATGTTTCATGTGATGCCATATGTCAAATAAATCAAAAGTCTGGGTTAAATCCTGTAGAGCCTGAGAAAAATTGAATGAGGGATGCATATCCTCTTTGTGTAAAACAGCGTTCCAGTCTCCGCCAAAAATAGTGATTTGGTACCTTACTGTAAAGCCATTGCCACGTCAGTATTAAAGAAAGAAGACCTTTGGGCAATTTTTGAAGTACCTGACGGTGCATAAACACTGCTAATTTGAGTATTATAAAAGTTTCCACTGGTGATTCTTTTCGTTTCGATAAAGACTTGGGGCTTAAACGGACAGACCACTCGCGTCGCGATTCCCGTGCCTACCCCCGTTAAGGAGGGGGAAAGATGTATCTGGTAATTATGAAATAGGTCATCATTTACGGTTTTCATTTCGGAAAACAAAGCAATATGAATATTATTAACTTGGAGAATATCCCTAAGTGCACCCTGCCGGTTACTTGCCGAACTTCCTTGTAAATTTGATATGCACTTAGTAGGTTCTATAAGGCAAATCAAAGGAAATTAAATAATTTGGATGGTTTTATAATTTAAAAGTATTATCAGTTGGTTTTAATTGTTTTCCAAAGAGATATTTACGATTTAGTTCATTTTATAATTTATTGTTTTTATTGTGGTTATTGAAATAGTTCGGGAGTAGGTCAATAGATGTCACCGCTATAATTTAGTGTTTGCAAATGGCGGGCGTTTTAAAAAGCACCACATGAGTTTGAGATTTGAGATATGAGTAAAGAGAACGTTTTTAAGATTGATTAAGTTGTGTACTATTATTGTGTATAAAGATATATCAGATTAATTGAAAAATAATAATGTAAAACCGATATGAACTATTGGCCGCAAGGATGTAAAAGGCCATGTTAGGGTTTGTCATGTCATAACTTAACTTAGCTTATCTGTGCTTTGTTAACGTGTTCTCGAGGACCTTGTGAAGCATACGCAAGCGAGAAAAAACACGTGTACGAGTACTATAAGATTGACGTCACTGTTCAGTGGCGGAGGGTGCAGTTAGATTGAGAAGGCAGTCATTGCACAAGGACTGATCATCTCCTTGTACACAAGAGTAAATCGTCGTTCATCTGTAGTTACTGATCAGCTTCTCGAATTTCAGGGCCAAGACCCTACATCATCATGCCAGATTCAAAACAAAATCATCCTCAACTAGGACAACATCAAAACTTCCCGCCTACTGTTATTGGACCACCGCCATACTCTACACTAGGAGCAATACCACGCAATCGTCGAACCATGGAAGCCTCATCTTTAAAATCACGTTCTCGTTCTTCAGAGCACTCACCACCAACGAAACGCACCCATACACTCAGCGAGACCAATTCTGACCAGGACCTTCAAAGGGACATCAACAACGAAGAAGAATCTACATGTACATCTACATCTAAGAACCATTCCTTTCTGTTGACTAACTTCGATGTAAAGTTTCAGAATCCAAAAATCCTGTTTCAGCAAATTACTAAGTATCTTCCTCGTGATTCCATTGCACAAATCATCCCTACAAGAAATGGCACCATCATCAAATCACCAGACATCAACTTCGCTAGCAAAATCAGAAATCGTCACAGTTTTGAGATCTTTGAAAAAAATGCAAATATCACACGCCTTGACCAGAAACCTCTTAAACAGCCACCACCACCACGTAAGCCGCCCACATTATCCGTAGTAGTCAGGGGGGTTGATCCAACACTCACAGATGAAGAAATAGAAACAGAACTGAAACACGAGGGCCATTCAATTCATAAGTGCCTACGCATAAAAGCAAACACAGGTCAAGCTACTTACATGGTTAGGGTTCTCACACCAGATCAAGAGACCATAGACGATCTGCTTTCACACGGTGCCTACATCTATAGGAGACGATACAGAGTCGAACCCTCACATTCACCTCCACCGCTACCTATCAGATGTGAGAAATGTCAATTGTACAACGCCCATCCTACTTCAAAATTCACAAATACATTGAAATGTGGCTTCTGCACCGGTAACCATTCATCAAAAACTTGTCCGAACCTTCAACAGCCTCCCACATGCAACACTTGCGGTGATCATCACACAACTTTCAGTTATAAATGTAAAGCTCGACCAGAACCAGATCCAGAAAAACCAGAACTGATTGTACCAATACGCACTCCAGAAACCAAAACTCAGTTCACAACTCCTGTAACATCTGTGCATCAACCCATATCTATTGAACAACTTCTGACCTTTCTCACAGTTGCACTCCAGAACATCCACCCTTTCCAACGCCATAACATTATACAGCAAATACAATACGCAGCAAAGACCATACTCAATGTCAACTTCACTGCGACATATTCAGGCCCATACGCTTACTTTCATGCACATGTATACGGACAAGGAACAGTTGTATAATCTAACCAAAACAACCTTTCTGTATTCATTTCTCCTCATGGCGCTATCTTTTCTGTTTCTCAACATCCGTTCCTTAGCAGCACATAAACCTCTTTTCTCACCTCTACTGTTCGAAGAACATATAAATGCTTTCATGTTAAATTAAACTTATCTCACCCCTAAACTTCAATGCAAAATTTCTGGCTTCACGCTACTCAGAAACGATAACACACTACCAGTCTTAAGAGCTAATGGAGGAGTCGCTATAGGATTTTCCCCTCATATACCATTTCGTCAACACACACCTCCTTCATCCAACCTTCCCGAACATCTCATCACTTCATTATACTTCAAGCAAAGACTTCAAGCAAAGATACATTACTTTAGCAACTATCTACATTCGTCCAGGCCACCCAATCCCAACAAATTTCTTCCAATACATCTCTAATAATTTTCGATACTACATAATCATGGCTGACATAAACATCCATAACAGATCTGACGGAGCCAAAACCGACTTCCATAGCTTCATTAGCCACCAAACAACCGGTACTTTCCATAGGATACCTACACACACAAGACCAATCTCAAACACAACACCAGATATAGTTATAACTTCATCCAATCTACTCCCCAATAGCCATTTAGACGTACTTGATCCCCTAGGAAGTGACCACATACCAGTAAAATTCACAATTGACTTCACCAGACCAAATCCAACCACACCCATAATCCCGCGTCAAGTACTTCGTTTTGACAGAGCGAACTGGGTTGGCTACAGGGAACATATACAAGCAAAACTCACAGATTCTACACCACCCACCACAGAAGACGAACTATAATCCACCTTAGACCATATCACCACTACAATCAAACAAGCATCAGACAGTCACATCCCTACGTCTACTACTCACCCGTTTAGACCTAACTTACCTCCACAATACCTATCATTAATACGCCGCTCCCGTAATCTATACCGAGACTATCAACGCACACAAAATCCTGAATCGCTCAGACTTCATAGACAACTCCAAAGAGCAGTACATAACTACATAAAAGCATATAAACTACGAGAATGGATCAAAACATGTAATAATCTGGCAGATACATCTCACCCATCCAAATTGTGGAAACGCTTCAACACACTTACAGGTAAATACTCACACACCACATATCCTCTACTTCAAGAAAACAAAGCCCTTCATACAGACAAAGAAAAAGCCGATGTTTTTGCAGATTATCTTCAAACCATCTTCACCCCCACAATACCTTTCAACCCTTTTCGCAGACACCCCGCAGATCATCTTGACATCCACTCCCCTCATCTACAACCAAACTCTGATCATCCACTTCCTGAACATCCACTTACTACACCAATCACACCCGAAGAAATCATACACACAATCACTCGCAAACGTCAATCTGCTCCAGGACCCGACAAAATTACCTATAGACACTTCAAAGAAGCTCCTATTTTCCTCATACAACTTCTCGCTCATATATATACCTTTGTTTTGCGCAGAGGAAACATCCCATTACATTGGAAAACTTCACAAACACCCATGTTCCATAAACCACAGAAACCTACCCATGCTGTTTCCTCGTACCGACCCATTCAACTAACTTCAAAATTTAGCAAAATCTTAGAGAAAATCCTAGTCACCCGGCTCCATATCCACCTGGAACACCACAACCTTCTACCCCTACACCAAGCAGGTTTCCGTCCTTCCTTTAGCATTAATGATCAGTTACTTCGACTTACCAACATGATAACCTATCACTATAATACATCCAAACCTTCTTGCTTAGTTCTGTTTGACCTCGAAAAAGCATTTGATAGAGTCTGGCACAAAGCCCTAATACATAAACTCCGCTCATTTCATCTTCCCATAAATTACATCCGCTATGTATTTAACTTCCTCACGAACCGCCTGACCTATGTCTCTATCAATTCCAGTACATCACATCCAATTTTCTTACATTGTGGTGTTCCACCAGGATCTGCCCTTTCCTCACTGCTTTATATCCTCTTCGTTGCTGACCTCCCTCCATTTCCCAATAACATTCACATATTCCAATACGCAGATGACACCGCCTTTCTAGCACTCAGTAAAACCATACCACATATAAACAGAATCATGAACGATGCCATCAACACATTCACAAACTGGTGTAGTACGTGGGGATTATCCATTAACTCCACTGAAACTCAGGCAATAGTCTTCCTTCCTCGTAAACGTCGTTGACGAGTTCTCCGAAACCCATAAAAACTATCCCTGACTACAAAACCAACCCATAAATCCTTCAAAATATGTCACATATCTAGGAATCATCTTTGACCAACATCTAACATGGCGCCAACACTTAAACAAAATCATAGACAAAGCTACAAACCGCCTAAATCTCTTAAAACGCCTAACTGGAACTACATGGGAACTAAAACCACAAACAGTTATAAACACCTATAAAGCATTCCTTCGCCCGATTCTCACGTTTGGACACATAGCATGGTTTGCAGCAGACACACACACACATCTACCATAAACTACAAATCATGGAATGCCACGCTCTAAGGATCGCTTACCGAATCAAACTACCCAGTCCTACCCAATAACTCTACGATCGAATCACCTTTCCCCACCTTCTGCTTCACCTTGAAACACTCCGCCTGAAATACATATCACAGCGCTTTGTGACAGAACACCCACTACTAGAAGACATTATACACACCCACGTACATCATAATGCACCAGCTACACACATATCTTCACCACTCTCACTCCTTTTCACGCTCTATCAATATACTATACCACCCGACCACCCTCAAATAGCACGAATACTAGCCTTAAGTTCACCTACCATCCCTCACATCATTGCACCCTCATATGCCGCACAGTGATCCATTTTGAACGCTAGGCCTATCTGTCCACATATAGATCTAGAGTCGCCCCTAGATCAGAAGATTATCACTCACTTGTCTTAATTGTGCCAACGTGTTGTCTTGTCTAGTGTTCCTCACTTTCATCACATCACTTTCATACTATACATAGTGTATATTTACCAACTTTAACTATTATTGATTATTCGCTTTGTATCTCTACCCAGTTATATGGTTATGAGGAAAACTCATATAAATCTTAGATAATGGAAGAAATAAAATTATATGATCTCAGAAATCTCTTAGCCTACCCACCTTATCATGTTAACTCCTGTTGCACCACTTTCTCTTCCCACATAGAGGGTGTTGCCCTTTGGGGGTACTAGTCTTTCAGGCTAGTAAAAATAATAATAAAAAAATTGTCATGTAGAGGAAAACATATAGGAGAATGTGATGTTTAATAAACTTCTGGACTATTAACTGCTTTTTTTATTTAACATTCAACTGCGTTTAAGGAGACGCTATTATGAGTGCCGGGGTCTGCTGAAAAGCACCACAGCACTTTATAATAGTTTGGCTCTACAGGATTAGGTGGTAGGCTGAGTCGTCCCACTACGTGTAGCAGCTTTGGGGCACGTAAGCTTCCTGTATAATTTTGTTAGTGCTACGAATATCCAGCCAAGAATCCATTTTCGCCCTAAGAAGAAAATTAGCCGGAGACAAAACAGAATAGGCTCTGTGTTGAGAGGAGGGACACACAGCAATAACATTATTAAAGTAGCGGATCATTTCAATATAGCGACAAACTTTCATTACAAAGAGGTTTTTATTGTAAAGATATATATTAAATATAGGCCCCGTTACAGAAATGGCTTCCACACGTAAGGGCATGGATAGAAGCAGTACAAACGATGGAATATCAGAAAGTGATTCTGATTCGCAGGGTGAATTATTCTGTACCTCAATGTTGTGAAGAGGAATTCTCGTGTAATCAAAATAAACAGTTAGCAGTGCAAATGATAACTCAGGATAGGCTTACGGAAATACAAGGAGTAAAGCAGATGGAATTAAATTTTGAGGTAATGGATCAGAATGTGGAGATTCAAAGAAACCAAATGCAGTTACCTAAAGTTCAAGATGAAGCAAGATGGGAATTACCCATAAAGGAAGATATTAGTGCTCAATCAACAAGCGTTTGTGCAAATCAAATTATGGTAGTAACAAACACGGAAATGTATGAAGAAAGGGAAATTCAATCACGAGACGAATGTAATATAGTATCATGGCAAGAACAGTCTGTGTTTTGTCAAATTGAAGAAAGCAGGAGCCTTGAAAGGATTGATAATGTGGAATTACAAGTAACCAAAAAAAAGGAAACACCGTAGAGGAAGTAAGGGCAATAAGAGTAATCAAAGAAAGAAAATGAAGACAAGAGAAGTAATGATAGAAAATACGGAAGGGATATACCAAAATGTGGTAGAGATGAAGACAAAAGATGAAGTGTTAAGAAACAATAATAAAGAAAAGGAGAGTCTTGTAAATTGTAATAAATCAGCTAAGGATGTTGAAATGGAACAAATTGTAGGTCAATCAGTGAAATCAAAAGATGTTAAGGCAACGAAAAGAAGGAAAAGAGGAACTAAAGGGTGCAAATATAAAAAATGGATGAAGAAACAGAAGATATATAAGGAAAGAATAAGATGCAAGGAAAAGGGGAAGAAAGGAAGTAATCTAAATGGGAGAGTGTATAGGAAGTCAAGAAAGGGAAGAAAAGAAAAAGGACCACGTCCATTATCAACAAATAAGCTGCAATTGGAAGGAGTGTCCAAAGATGTGCGGAAGTTTAGAAGAAAAAGGATGTTGTTTTCTGGATTACCGGATTAAATATCTACACCGTATAAGTCGGAACAAAAGAATTGGACATCAAAAGGACATTATCAAAGATGGAAGCAAAATTGTAACTATTCCGAGAACAAAACAATACAGTCTGAAAAGATAGATTTAACTTCTACTTATAAACAGTGGCAAAAACGGGAACATCTAATTCGACAAAAAGCTGACGAAACTTGGGCCAAGCGAACATGGAAACGAATTCGAGAAAATGAGAAGTTAGAAGTAATATGGTATCGATATAAAATTTTGACACTTGTACAGTACAATAAATTAAATAAGAAAGGAAAAAGTGTTAGCAAGAGAAAAAAGAAAATACAAGGAACATCCGAAAATAAAAAATTACTTGAGCAAAATTTAGATGTGTGCCAAGTGCATCAAGGAGTTGAAGTACAAGGTGATGTATTGGAAAAACTAAAGGAACAAATGATGCAACTAACACCTGAGCAATAACTGAAAGGCGTATTAATTTGACTTTAGAAATGAGAATTATAATTATGAAACGTTTAATAGAGTTACGAAATAAAAATGATAATTAATTCAATAAATTATTAGTTGTATATGTTAAATAATGATTCATTTAAATAATTCTGAAAAGATGAAATGAAGACTATATATATTGGATGACTATTAATTTAAATAATTTTGAGAGTGACGAAATGAAGAATGTATATATTGAATGAATTTACAAAATTATTCGAAGTAAATAATTAAAGCAATTATGATTGTTAAAAAAGAGAATTGTATGTAATTGTCGAATGAAGTAGTATGTTTGTTTTTATTTTATTTTTTTTCTTCATATTAGGGGGGGTTATTATGATATGTACTTAGTAGGTTATATAATGCAAATTAAAGGAAATTAAATTATTTGGATGGTTTTATAATTTAAAAGTATTATCAGTTGGTTTTAATTGTTTTCCAAAGAGATATTTACGATTTAGTTCGTTTTATAATTTATTGTTATTATTGTGGTAATTGAAATAGTTCGGGAGTAGGTCAATAGATGTCACCGCTATAATTTAATGTTTGCAAATGGCGGGCGTTTTAAAAAGCACCACATGAGTTTGAGATTTGAGATATGAGTTAAGAGAACGTTTATAAGATTGATTAACTTGTGTACTATTATTGTGTATAAAGATATATCAGATTAATTAAAAAATAATAATGTAAAACCGATATGAACTATTGGCCGCAAGGATGTAAAAGGCCATGTTAGGTTTTGTCATGTAGATAAGCGACATCATCCAGACCGCATCAACACAGCATATACCAACGTCCACTTCATCACCATTTAAACCAGAATTACCATCTAATTACATCGCATAGGTTAAACGCTCACGACAGGCTTTCAGAGACTACATTAGAACTCGAAATCCAGCTTCATTACAACTGCACCGCCAACTACAGCAATCAGTTCATAACTATCTTGCAGCATATAAACTAAGGCAATGGGTAAAAACTTGCAATCAGCTACAAGATACAGCACATCTGACAAAATTTTGGAAGCGTTTCAATGCTCTCACTGGCAAACGAACAAAAACAACATACCCATTACTGCAGAACGATCAACTCTTGCAATCGGATTAGGAGAAAGCAAACTTCGCAGCTCATCTACAAGAAATTTTCACACCACTATGGTCTCATATACCAAGAACTCATCCAACGAACAGACTACATATAACTTCACCAGCTCTACAGCCTCATTCAGATCATCAAATCAACGAGAACAACTACCTCACAGCGTCGATTACAGCCAACGAAATTATCACCACCATCGTCAGAAAGAAGAATACTGCTCCTGGACTGAACGGTATTACATATAGACATATCAAGGAAGGACCTATCAGACTCCTATTACTGATTGCAGCTATTTTCAACTTCATTCTACGCACCGGATTCATACCAACGCAATGGAAAACTTCAAAGATACTAATGTTCTTGAAACCCGACAACCCGCCTCTGTTTCCTCATACCGCCCTATCCAGCTCACTCCTACGCTAAGTAAAATCCTTGAACGCATCATAGTCAAACGCCTTCACCTACACTTTCAAGACAGAAATCTTCTACCAAGCCATCAAGCAGTATTCCGACCCGACTACAGTATCCAGAACCAACTCCTCCGCCTCTCCAACCACATCACAAATCATTTCAATACGTGTAAGCCTTCATGCCTTGTCTTGTTCGATCTAGACAAAGCATTTGATAAAGTGTGGCATCATGGACTACTCTGGAAATTACTACAATTCCATTTACCTGTAGCTTACCTCAGATACATCTACAACTTCCTCTCAAATCGACTCGCCTACATTAGCATCAATAACAGCAGTTCATTTCCCATCTTTCTACACACAGGAGTGCAGCAAGGCTCAGCGCTCTCCCCATTGCTTTACCTGTTATACTGCGCAGACCTACCACACTACCAGAAGACATCCAATTATATCAGTATGCAGACGATACAGCCTTTCTCGCCACAGTCCACACAATACAAAAAATAAACAGGAAAATGCAAGTAGCTATTGACTGATTCACTGACTGGTGCTCTAAATGGAAACTCACCATCAATGCCGAAAAAAGCCATAGTTTCCTTACCACCTAAGCAATGATCAAGCGTACAACGCAACCCCTCCAAACTGAAACTCATCGTTAACCAGACATGTATCAAACACACACACACACACACAAAGTTAAATACTTAGGAATCACCTTCGACCATCATCTCACTTGGAAACCACACTTAAAACAACTTACTATCAAAGCTTATAACCGACTAAACTTACTAAAACGGCTCACTGGCACAACATGGGGACTCGCACCGACAACAATTCTTAATACATATAAGACATTCCTCAGACCAGTTCTATCATATGGCCAGACAGCTCTAGAATCGTTTTATGAAAAACTTAAAATTCTAGAACGCCATACCTTCAGAAAAGCTTACCGTATCAATTTACCAAGCCCTACAGCAGACCTATACGCACGAGTTGAGATCCCAAATATTCTTTTCCATATGGAAGCTCTACGCAAACGTTACGTCACAAGCAGATATGAATCCAAGCACCCACTCCTTCTAGACACTATCCATCATGATACCATATATGATCACGAACGCCCATCTCTACTCTCCCCAGCACTCTCACTCATTCTCAGCATATATACCACCACTCTTCCACACAATCATCCTGATTTAGTTGAGTTGACACCTCTCGCCGCCACTCACCCACCAGCTTACATCATACCATAAAATGCACTGTATTCCATTAAATACTAATAGGGCTCGCCTCGTCTACCATCAGTGCCCCGAACCACCCCGGGGACAGAAGATAACAT
>JAGDQP010002336.1:0-81819 GCA_022664845.1 Lepisma saccharinum | reverse complement strand
CAAATTATTGTTTATGTCTTGTATCCTTCCGTATCTGAAAATGTCGCTTCACTATTACTACGGTTCTTACTAACTGGTTGAGAAGACGGTATCTTATTGAGTCTTTTAGCTCTGGTACCAAATGTTACCGCGTCGAGATCAGTGTCAAAAGGTGCAGAACGTTTTTGTTTTCTATTTTTCCGCCGTCGTTTATTACGTTGAGTAGTTCGGTTTAAGGGACTAACACTATGATCACTAGTCGTATCTGAACCTGCCATCTGGTTTTTTTCGATGTTACCACACTGAGACTGCCTAAGCTACCATGTAAGGTGGGGGGCTCTATCCTCGCCACTGCCTGCTCTTTTATCTCTGTTCCCATTTCACTCTTGCCCAAAAGCGGGCTTGAACATTTTTGATTATCCATGGGTTGTTGGCACTTTAAATTGTCTACTGCTACTGTGGGTTCACTTACCATAAGCGTGTCATGATCAAAGTTTATTCTAGTGTTACCCCTTGTGGCTTCCAATTCTGCTGAGATGGTAGCAACCTGTTCTTGTTCCGTTGAAGAAACAACCGATGTTGGCTGAGGAATATCCTCTAACACTGAAGCATCATTGACTGACATCCCATTAGAACCATGCTTATCTTCTTCATTGGTTGTAGGTGAAACAGAATGGGACACCACAAAAGACACTTTGAACGGGTCATTTCGTATCGGAGTCATATTGACGTGAAGTTCTTTCGTCGTTTTCTGTGGAAGTAACGGCTGTTGCTTATGGCCTACGATCGGGAATTGACTGAAACTGGCGATGTTAATTTTTTCACCACTCGCTACGTTGAGTTTCCCCATTAAAGGAGTTTTTCCCCCAGTGACCATATGAGTGTTACGGGGTGTCTTGCGCTGCGGGCACGTATCAGGCTTATATTCGAGATTCAAACAAATAAAGCACGTAGGTGTCGGTCTGTAGTAAGACACATAAAGGCGTTGGCCTTGTACTACAATTGAAGAAGGAATGTCCTTTTGTAACTGCATCCGGACATGTATCATGTCGGTTCGAACCGGGTACACATGTCCGTCGGAAAATTGATCCTCGCACACAAATAGTACTTTACCATAAGGTTGCAAACTTTGAATCAAAATTTGTTGACTCAATTCCGTGGGTACAGGATGTATGTTTACAGTGGTTAAAAAAACGTCTGCTTTTTCTATTGGTATTTTCTAATTAACATTGTTCACTGGAAAATTCACCTCTCCCCCCGTAGCTTCCAACATTCAATTAAACACAATCTCGGAAATTGTCTTAATATAAACCTCTTTCCTGATTTGTATAAGCTCGATCGAAATAACTTCATCTAACTGTAAATGAAACGTATTGGAAATCCATAAATGGATATCCACACTGGATAACTTTTCTGGTACTTCTGTAAAGCTTAAACTGACTGTGTTAATTCTTTGTAATGACATTTCTTCAAACTTTCACTTTACACATCTTCTGTAATGCACAAACCTCACTCAAACAAAAACTCCTTGACAGGAGCACAACACAAGGGGAGGTCACACTTAAACTAGTATTAAAAGTTCACCACCAACTGCGATTACTTGCACTCTACAACTTTGCCAGCGGTGAAACAAATCTCACTCTACCACGAGCAAGACCAAGACACGACCTGCCTGCTCGCAAGTCAGGCAGCCTCTCACTACGAAAGCAGTTGGTGTTTCTCTGTTACGAAGGCAGTTGGTGCTCATGGTTTTCCGAGTGATATTTATAGCTAGGATTTTACTGCGAAGGAGGTTAATAATTAACATGTTTTTGTTTTACTACGAGGAATGTCTCGTGAAGAAAGGAGAGATACGTTTGCTACAGTGTAAAGATTTATACTTAACTTAATTGCTCTTTCCGTCAATGCATTCCTTGCCGTTCTCAGAGTGAACTGTTTACTGTTTACAGTCTAAAAGCAATATAGACACTCAAAATGGCGGGGTGTTCAGTGACAAGCTAGTAATGTTACTCCTGTTATTGGATTATAGAATATCTAACCAAGGCTTCAACTTCATCCACAAAACTACGTAACTTCAAAATTGCCTGTTTAGCTTACACTTCGATCAGAAAATGACCGAATTTTAAGCGTAAAATAAGTTGAACGTTCACCGACAAATCACTTTGGCCAGTTTCAACCCATTTTCAATTAACGTTAAGTTATTACAAAGAAAATATTAAACTTTAAAAATGGAGTTGAGGTTAGCAATCTTTCCACTAAAGGGCTTACACTATATCCACATTTATGAGTAAATACAACAAAACGCTAATTTTCGACTTTTGTTTCTCCGGAGTAACTTTCATCCTTTTCGTGTTTCCACTTTTTACAGTGTAAACGCTTTGTAATAATTTGAAAAAAACAAATCCTGGGCGATTTTTGCTTGTTTGTGTTATGCGTAAACAACAAAAATCAATTCACACAAATCATACACTGTAGATGTGAATATACAAATATACTATACTGGGGTGTCAAGAATATTAAGATACCCTGCTCATTCTTCCTTGTCAATTCTCGGTGGTAGAGCGTTGGCGTAGCTTTCGGGAGGTCGTGAGTTCGATCTCAGCGGCGGACCATCCTGACTGAGGGTTTTCCAGAGTTTTCCTCAGTCGCACCAGGCAAAGTCAGGATTTCACCGTAAACATAGGCTCTGGCCGACACGTTCCCGAATCCTTTCCCCTTCGCTATCCCGGCCTGACTTGTGTATTCTGATTATGATAACACAATATTTATTGCAAACTATCGATCTTGTACGGGTCTGCGATCTCATAACAAAACAAACCTGATATTTTTCATGTCAAAGCATTGCTATTATAGACTTAAGATAAAAATATAATCGGAGCAAATCAATACGTTTTAATTTAAAAACTGAAAACGTGTAAGAGTTTCATCAACTAACTTCTTAGCTTCATCCGACACGTTGAATTACATAAACAACAGCAATTTGTAACAACACAGGTATCTGGTTCCTCATTGGATCCTGCCAGCAATCAAATACCGTCTACACAAAGAGAATTTTTAATTACCTATCCTCACTTATTCCTATCCACTCCTGTTCCTACTACATCTACAAGGTATGCATAGATGTACTGGAACAGGGGGTGGGAAGGAATCAGTAAACGTTGGTACTTAAAGACACTTAAGAACGTTGGTACTGATTTAACAACGCATTTGTTATAATCTGTGTAGCTAAATAATCAGCGTGTAAGACTTCCATTCGTAAGGTCTCTGGATCGATTCCACGAGTGACATTCCAAATATTTTCTTCTAGGAATTAAGCGCAGTAAATTCTGTTCGTGATAGGTACTGACAGAGATTTGTCCCGCACAGGGAGAAAACCACAAGACAGAGCTAGATGGGGCAGGGAGAGAGAGACGCAGACTGTGTGTTTATAAGCGTTCAAATGTAATTTATTTCCATGCCTTGCGCCATTTTCCTTTCCCTCTTGACTTGTTTTCTCTTCTCTTCTTTCGCTATTTACCCGTCATCTTCCATGCCTTTTCTTTCTTTCTCGCTCTCTCTCTGTGTTTGTATTTACCAGAATGTGTTCCGGGTTAGCTTTGTAAAAAGTTGGTCACCCTATTAATACTACTGCTTTGATGACCATCAATTGGGAAATGTTACATGTCTAGGCCAAACTAGACTAATGCATAACAAAGTGTCGTGTGAAGAAAATTATAATTTATATTTTCTCTGTAGGTAACGTTCATTGTTTCATGTGTAAACTTTATGGAATATATTTTTCTAAGACCCAAAGAATCATTTGTAACGACCCTGTATTATGGGCTACTATATTATAAATCAAACGTCAGATGCAGTAGACCTACTTTTCCGTTTCGTGAAAATTAACATTTTGAACATGTCCGACGTTTGCTAGCAACACAACCGTCATTAATAGTACAGTGAAATAAGCGTTTGAGGTACACATTTAAAATAAAAATGAAACGTACTGGATATGTTCTACATGTCGCTGTTATTGACCTACCAAAAAATCCAGTTGCGCATTTTCCACCATTTTGAGAAGATAGTCCACCATCTTGGATTTCAAACATGCACTTAGTTTATGTTATGACGTATAACTCCTAAACCAATAAACCTAGAAGACTCGTTCTTCTTTTTATTACATTTCTAATATTACGGACAATATAAAACGTTATCATCATATTTTCTGACAATGTTCATTTCTCCATAATTTTAGGATAAAATAAAAAAACAAATATCTGTGTTCCCTAATATAATTTTTCCTTACCTCGTACATGTCAACAGAGCTAAAATATTAGAAAAATGTTAGTACAAAACTTGTAAGAAATTTTATGCACTTTAAAATGATGAAAATGCAATCTTATAGATGCATAATGTAACTGCAAACTTCATGACCCAGAGGAAAGTGACTGCTCCATTTCAGTGGAAATAGTCCAGGAAAAATAAGATTAAGGGTAAAAACCTGCAATAAAAATGGCTTTTCTCTATTTTATGAAGAAAGATAGACTGAATAACATAAAATTTACACCTTTGGAAACCGAGAATTGGTTACCATTTTGAAAAATTTGCGCCAAAAAACTGTTTTTTGTATTTATATGATAAATGATAACCCATAAAAAAAATTCTGCAGTACAAAATTAAAGATTGTAATTTTTCCTTTCTGAATCACCATTATCATTTTTCAATCGGTTGCAAAATTATCACCGATTTTAATGTTTCCAATTCGAATTCTAACAGAAGAAGGTATTTATAAAATATAAAAAGTCAGGATGAGTAAAAAGTCTGGAAACACTCTGCGAAATCGAAAACAACTATAGGGACTGAGACCAAATGTTGGATATCGGTGATGGAAGGAGGGGCTCTATATCGACTACCTTGAAATCTGCCATCTTGGATCCATGTGCACAATTTTAAATGAAAGCACATCATGTAACATATCGTTTTAGACTAGCTCATTCCCAGAAATTAAATGTGAAATCGTTTATTACCCGCGTTTACTTGTTCAGGAGATAGGGACACTGAGGTTTGGGATTTGCGGGAATACACGTATAATGGTTTCTAATTCTGTCGTTGCAGGTGATTCTACGCTTCCTAAGCAGATCAAGATCGTGCAATGAATGGTGGTCGCAGTACTAGGGTTATTGCAGCTGAGAAATCGAAGTCATCCGCAGAGAGCAGACAGAGTACACGCAACCTTCTTCAATTAGATAAATACAATGAACAACTAAGGACTACAACCGACTAGAGCACAACAACGACACTTGTGGCAACATTGTGAGCAGGTCCACACACAATATTCGACGATTACAGGCGATTACAGCTGTCAGTTAATGATCCGTATTATGGATACAGTATAAAAACAATTGACATCAGTATAAACAACAATTGCAACGACACCTAAGTGAGAATGACTCTAACAGGCGGTTACAGCTTGCACTATGGATAGTAGAGCGGTGCAATGGGGATCCATTTTTTCCTTTGTGTGAGTCATTTAGCGATGAGACTCTTTCTCTCTCTTTCTGCGATGAGACTTTAGCGATGAGGTGAAAATATCGTTATCGGTTTGATGCTAACCTATCATGGGCAGAAGACAGTAAGTCAGATGGAGTGAGAAAGGTCATTATGTACTGTGGGATTGAGGCACACGAATTGTGGGTCTGGTATTCATCTGTGTCAACTTGACTGTAAAAGATACGTAGTCATACCGCCATCTTAAAAGCCTCCGTATTGGGTTTAGGACGAGAATTACAAATGGGAAGAGGGTCTTTTGACATGTTGGTTTAGGGTAGATCGTTCCCAGAAATTCAATTGTGAAATCTTTAGGATCAAAAGTTGATATTTGACTCAATGTGTGATCAATGTCAAGGTCATTTTGCCGCACACACAAAGCAAGTAATTTTCCCAAATCCTCTTGAATCCAAAGTAACACATGAGGTTTAACCGTGGTTCAGGCATTCTGGATCCCCGTTGCCGGACATGGTGTAGATAGTTGATTTTTCATTACACACTATATAAATATAGATAGCGACAGAAATGGAAATCAACGGGCATGAGATCAAGTGAACGAAGGGGCCCATGCATGGGTCCTCACCGACCGATAGAATATCCCGGAACTGGAGATCCAACCATCTCACACCTCTACAGCGTAGGACGAGGGCGCTCCATGCTACCAAAAGTAAACGAGAAAATCCCCTTGAAGGTACAGTAGTGAGGGGAACACGTTCTTGCGAATAATGTTTAGGTATCGGTCACCAGTCAATTTGCCATGATGTAAGCCGGCCCCACAGTTCGTGTGCCCAAATACCACACCACACAATGACATTGCTGATACCACAGATTGCTCAATGCTCAATTACAGAAGACAAGTAACAATGATTCTCTTTATTGTCCTCAACTTGGACATACCAGTAAACAGGTCCTCATCGCTAATCGACTCACACAAAGGAAACATTGGATCCCCATTAAACCGCTATAGTGGATCCATAGTGCAAATTGTAACGCCTGTCATGGTCATCCGTACTCAGGTGCCGTTGAAATTACAGCTTATATGAATGTCAGTTGTTTTCATACTGTACCCGTGATACGGATCCCCGGTGTCTCCTGTGATCGTCGAGTACTGCGTGTTCACAATGGTTGCCACAAGTGCCGTTGCTATGTTCTCGTCAATTGCGATCCTTGGTTGATCACTGCGTCTATCTTGAATAAGGTTGCGTGTATTCGACTTGGTCTCTGCGAATGACTCGCGTTTAACTCAGCTACAATTACCCTTGTATTGTGACCAACATTCATAAGGACAATCAGTTCAGGAAGGATTAGCGCCGTGTTGAATGACCTACAACGACAGAATAAAAAACCATTATATTTCCCCCAAATCTGAGTCCCAATCTCCTAAAAAAGATAAACGATTTCAAATAAACATAGGAAGTAAACGATTTCAAATGTAAATTTTCGGGGAACTAACTAGCCTAAAACGTTATGTCACATGATACACTTTCCAAAAAAATTCTCTACATCAATCCAAGATAGTGGCTCTCAAGATATCCGATATGATCCCGTTCTTCCACCGCTGAATATCCTACATTTGATATCACTCCCTATAGCGGTTTTCTACTTAGCACAGTGTTTCGAGACGTTTTTTCTCGCCCTAAAATTCTAAAAAGCATGTTTTTTAAATATGTTTTTCTGTTAGTTTAAATTGCCAACATTAAGACTGATGATAACTTTGTAACCATCCATTTTAGATTTAAAATCGTAATAGTGACTCAGAAAAAGAAAATTACAATCTTTCATTTTGTACTCCAGGAAAACTTCTGTATTACATGATGCTCTTGTCATTTGAATAAATCGAGCAAGAGTCAAGATGGCGGCCATGGCGAACTTACTTTGAAACTGATAGTGCATTCCACCTAGTGTCCATTAATGTGTATTTGTAGTTATTTTTAAAGCTTTTTGCAAATAAACGTCTGTTTTCAGACTATAAACACTTATTCTTTTTAATTAAACTTCTGGCCACTGTATCTGTCTTTGTGGACGAAAGCACTTTCGTCCATAAAGAAATATGTGTATTAATTATGCTTATGCTTAAATCGATTACAGACGCTTCTGTTTGTTTTGGAGTCGATTGCTTCTTAGTTTATTTTAATCTTTACATCTCAATTAGGAACCTGTTGGTTTAAGAGCTAAGTGAAAGAAGACAAAACTTCAGCTCTGTCAATTTATTATAAATCGTGAATATACTTTACATGTAGGTTGCATTGTTCTGCAACTGTATACTGCGGAATCAGTAACCAATTACCTTGAGAAAGTGAAGCAGAACACTTTGTAGTCCTGCCGAAATACTGGTACCTTTTTCGCCGAAGAAAAATTATTTTACTCTCTCTCGGTAAACTTTCCAGTCGGGAATTATTTTATTGGTTCATGTTTACGGAAGCGATCTTAGTTTTGCTTTCTGCTTGGATTTGTGTAAGCACACGAAAGACATTGACCGATTTTAGATATATATAATTTACAAGCGCTCCTAAATGAAATTCACTCCTATAATAGGCGTAAATGAAAAGTATCTAGTATTTCTGAAGGTAAAAAGAACTTCTTTTTATGGATATTTCTCTGCGGTTTCACACGTACGCGACAACTAGTGCATATCTGGATGGCCGCTTGTTTTGAGTGGACGACACCTGGCGAATATTGCTTATTTTCCTAAAAATGATTTTAATACGATTCATGAATTTAAGAAAAACAACAGTAAACCAGTCCATTAATTGGCCGACTAGTTGTGCCTTAACTTTAGCTATTAAACCACGGCAATGCCCATTCACACTATTCATTGATGCTGTAATATTGTTGTCAATTATTATTTATAACAAAGAAATTAATTTTCAAAGTACGATTTGTGTATTAATATTAAATTCCTTTAAAAACATGTGACGTCCATCTTGATGAGATTGTTAATTAACTCTACAACAAGTTAATCTGCTTTTGTTCATTGATGAAGTAACCTAGCTCTTATGCACTTATGATAATAATAAAGATTTATTATAGTGTTGCGAACAGCATGAAATACAAAAAAAAATTATATCAATTTGGTAAAATTATGCAACGAAACCTCTTCATAGAATAAGTAAATTGTGCAGCGCATCCATTTCCATACCGATGTATTATGTTTGTTCCACAATCATACTTCCTCAGAATAAAAATCAATCAATAGAGTAAATGCAGGACTTCTGGTCACTAAGGCCACTTTCGTCCTTAGGCATTTTTTAAAATCAATATTTATGTGGGAAAAATATTATAATTATTTTGATTAAAGCAACTTTTAAATCCGATCCGAAATTGTACTAAGATTTAGCAACGTGTTAATTAATAAGTATTGAGTTTAATTTAATAGGTTTGTTGACTGTTAAGATAAGATAAAATGAATTGTATGGGCGGGACATTGTTGACTGTTGAACGGGAAACATAAATATGTAATATAATTCTTTAATCAAAATTTCTTCGTCAGTCAAGATAGGTTAAGTTTGGATTCCAACATTATGGGATAGGAAGATTAGTTTAGAGTTCTGGAGTTCTTTCTGTTGTTTGTATTTACAAGTTCTAGGTTGTTATACATATTGTCGTCCACTGTCGCAACCTGTTCACTTCTTGACCACATCTTATTCATGACCAGTACACCACTTCGTGACCAGTATGCATTTAAGGAAACTTAGTTACTTGTTAATTAGCCCGCTCGCAGCAATTCCGAAAAGAATCATGCTAGTATTTTTACTTTTATTTTGTAATAAGATGTTGATTTTTACACTTTGAGGTTAAATGATCTTAGTTTGAATATCTCTTAGCTAAAATGTTTATTTATTTTGATTTGAGCCGAAGCTATTTACGTAGTGTTCGTTTTTGCTTTCTTTTCCGACGAAAACATGACCAATTATAGATTTGAGGATATTCCAGTGTCATTGTAAGTGTTCTTCTGATGCTTGAATATTGATAGAATTTAGTTGAGAAGACGATATGTATCTGAGGGTCATGGTAAGAATGGGAGATATCCATTTGGCTATAGTTGCAGTAAAGTTCATGAAGTGAGTTGTTTAGAATGGTTCGTATTGGAATCTTCTCCGTCTTTTTGGATCAGAATAGCTTGTTTTAGGCTTTCCCATTTTGTATATGTTTGAAATAATCTGAGTTTTAGGTTGTTTAGGCTTCTTTGGACAGATGGAGCTGCCAGATATGTGGCCAGATTGTTTGCAGGTCGCACAGAACTTAGGATCAGGAGCTACTTTACAGAGAACTCGAGGATGTTGATTACCACACTTATAGCAAATTTCTTCATTCGGACAAGTACGATTATTGCGATAGTGGAAGCATCGAAGACATAGTCACGATCTAGAGCTGTTGAACGTGAGGATTCCACTTCGTATCGGAAGAAAACTATTGCAATGCCGTTTGTACCGAAAATCTTATTTTTATTCTTTTAGTGAGAAAATAAAAATAAGATTTTCAGTGTTATTAAGTAAATTTTGTTTCTTTCTGAAATTAAACTTAATAGCCAATCAGCGTAGCGTAAAATTAAAGGTAAAGGGAAGACTGCAAACTTGGCAACATCTTGTGCGTTGTGGTAGTTGAAATGATTGACAGGTGGAACGAAGGTAAGATTTGTGCGCTCGTGGATTTCACTGATTACTATTATACGTTTCATCCTTTTTTTTATCTATCTTAAATAAAACTGTAATCACATTATAAAGTTTTATGTAGGATTTTTTGCTCAAAATAAACAGCACTTGGAGAATTGTTTTCAGCAATTTTATTGTGCAACATACATTTTACATTAGTGCAACACAAACAAGAATAAATAAAATATTAATTTAGGCTGCAGCCGAAACAGCAAATTCACAACAATTATTTTTATTTTCATGTATTTTCTTCTTTCCATGTGTTTTATAGGCCAAATTTTTATCAATCGGATTGATCTGATAGCACATAAACAATAGTAAATATTAGATCGAGAATAACATTTAAGATTTTTTTTCTGCATTTTCATTTTATCGGATTTTTTTTTATTTCTAATTTTTTTTGTATTTTTTTTTTATTGTTTGTTTGGGCTGGAACCGCTATTAAGACATAAGACAAAAGCATTTTTTTGTTGTCTGTTGATTCGAATACAGTATAATTTCGTTTATTTCAATCAGAATTTTCGTAATTTCCATAGCAATTTCTTTGAATAATCTTCATCACAAACCTAATATTTCTTGATCATGACACCGTAAATATATTTCTTTTTTTTAAATATCCTAAAGTAAATTATTTACTGTATTTTCATTTATATACAGACAATTTATTTTATTTTGACATCGTACTCTCAGGTTTCATTTATTAACTTACTTACTAAAACGAAATAAACTTCCCTTACTTAGCCCGTTAGTGCTGGCTGCTTAAAATATGTTGCTAAATTAACAGTTGTACTACTAATACTAATACTACACTAACTATTATTACTACTATAGCTACTACTACTACTATAACTACAACAACAATATTACTACTACCAAAGCTGCTCACCTGAGCTAAAGACACCGTGGCCCACTACAACTAGACTCTACACTAAAACCTCTATTATCCGGACTTGATGGGACCGGACCCATTCTAGATATACGAAATTTCGGATAAATGAGATTTATTATCTTTTTTTAATGTTACAGGCGCCTGAAAATACAGAAGTAGATTAACAATATGGTTTATTTTTACAAAAGACAAATATTAATTCAACAAATTGAGAGCAAATACAGTACGATATCCGGAGTTCCGGATAAACTTGTTTTAGCGTAGTTTGAAGTTAAAACATAAATTACAACTACAATTTAAAGAATAGCATCTATATATTCATAAGAGTGATATCTCTGGAACTCAAGACCTCGATCTCAGTCACAGAAGTGGCCCATCTCACAAACTAGTTAGGTAATTAACAAATTGTAAAGTATAAATTCTATGGTTTGGAATATATGAATTTTGTATAATAATTTTAACACACTGTTTCAAATGATAAATGGCAACCGAACCTCCCGAAATAGATAGACCTTGGGCATGGTTTTGTTCGGAAATCCACCTAAACGGGCACCAGAAGCTGCACATCCTGTTCCATACTAAATGTTAATTGAACATGAAAATAATAAAGGGTACTGAAAATAGCCATTTCCAAATTACAACATGTAAACTATTTATTTCTAGATAATTGAAAACGGAAGTATTTATTAAGTGATTGTCCTCTGTTATAGAATTGTGGTCTAAGTTTTTCTAACATTGGTTTATTCAGTACCCACCATGGTCTGAATGGAGTTTCTTCTATTTTTATTTCAATATCGAACAAGTGTTTAAAAACTTGCAGTTTTTGTTCTTCTAATTGCTCAATAAACTTCATCTCTTCAAACATAATTTGAAAAAGATTTAAGTGTTTGAAATGGGCGTTCATGTAATCGAGATCGATATTCTAAAAAAGAGAAGAAATAAATAAAAATAGAATAAAATTTTAATATGAATTAGCAAACTGTAATATTTAATTACAAGTTCAACGATATAGGCAAACCAGTTTCTACAAGCTAGGATACATTTTGGTAGCTTAGAAAAAAAGTTTTGTTCAAGACTTTTCATGGGAATGTGAGGGAGCCTCATTTTTATAAATTTCTAAAAAGTAAATTAAAAATAAACAACACGTCTTAAAAATGTTCTTTAGAATGATATGATTAATTCGTTAAAAGGCTTAAAATACATTATTTTACATTTCTTGTGCACAAGACTATTTCAGAGGATATACGAGGAGAGCCCCAAAAGAAACAGGAATTTTGTAATAAAGATTTGTGTATTTATTTTTGGATGTTACAACTTGAATCGCTTTCAAAGTACTGTCTATTTGATACAAAGCACCGGTCTAAACGCGTTTTCCATTTTCGAAGCAATTCTTGCCACATGATACCTTTTAATGGCTCCCTCGTGCTTTTCTTCACCTCTTCCACATCCGCAAAACATTTTCTTTCGAGTACTTTTTTTTCATTCGAGAGAATAAAATTAAGTCACTGAGAGCAAGATTGAGTGAATATGGCGGATGCAAAAGCTGGATCATGTTGTTTTCGGTTAAAAATTGTTTCACAATCAAGCGTTTGTGTACTGATGAGACACGAATTTTGCTGCCACGCTTTTGAAAGTGAAATTCCTTCCTCAAAGTCCGTTGGAAGAAACTCTAGGCCGCACCAAACAAATCAACAAGTTCGTCAATGGTTCTGCGACGGTCTTCCATAACCAGTCCACGAAGTCTGGCGATATTTTCGTCCGTTCTAGAGATCGAGGGTCATTCTCAGCGGTGTTGGTCTCCAAGTGCCCTCGAAGTGGGAAAAACACTCGTAAAGTTTTGTTTTTTTCCAGAGCAGCATTTTTGTCAGCCGTTTCAATCATTACAGCTGTTTTCCCAAATAGAAAACAGAATTTCATACACTCACATGTTGTTTCCACTTTTCAGTCATCACAAAAATCGCCGAACAAGCGAGAGGTGCTTAACAAAAAAATTTACTGTGTGGCACCACGACTTCACTCGACAACGCTGGTTGGTAGACTGATGCAGAAGGGTCCCAGTAAGAAGCATCTAGCGGCGGAAACATGTATTACAAAGAATCCTCAGAGCAGAAAAATATTCTGGTTTCTTTTAGGGCCCCCCTCGTACGTTAAAAAGGCATATTTTTACAATGAAAAGTAACAAAGAAATTAGCAACCTTGATATGGGTAGGCCAAACCCCTGGATGCAACAGCTAAACTGAAGCCATGCTTTGCTGTTAGCGAAGCTGAAGTATGTAATATGTACGAATGAATATACAAACTAACCTACTAACTTTGTACCGCAAACTAACCATGCAAAGACTAATCTAATTACCAAGAAAGTAACGTAAACTGATTATTTATAAACTAACCTAATGTACGCAAATCGTAGCTGTGCATTCATATAATCGCTATTAACAAGTTGTACCGTGTCTGAGTAAGCACTGAGACTATGTTGTTTATTGAAGTGTTACGATGCTGCAAGATGAACATCGCAATCTTAACCGGAGCACGTTAGATGGCGGGATTTTTTGTATTGTGGTTCGAAGTAGATTAAAGCAATTAACCTTTTACCTTTTCAATGGAAATATGTCTGCAAAGAAGCTATGGTACTGTTTCTTAAACACGTCAAAATGTTAGAATGCGAATATAAATATTCTCATTGATAATGTAAAGCGATAATATGAAATGGCTAAGGCATATGTAATACCTGAGGATGTAAAATGTATCTAAATGTACTTAGAAGTAGGAAAGAACTAATATATTAACTATATCAGCTTTTAGTTCAATAAACTAATTTCAATTTACCTCTTTTGTCTGTGTGACTTGACGGAGCCCGCCTGAGGAAATTATATTTTCTCGGGGCAAGGTTCATGAATATCAAGTTTAGCCTCACCCGCAAAGCTTGGGTCCATTCAAGTAGGCATCTTGATTGGCTGGAACTTCTATGACGTCATCTTCACTACGCATCAACAGAACTACTACGAATGTACCGACTAAAGAGTCTCGCCGGAATAAAACTAATTTAGATTTTATTGTATACAATAACGTCTTATAAACCATTGCAGAATATATATATATATTACTGACTTATCCAATACTAAACCCATTACAGAATGGCGCACAACATAAGGGCTGATGCAACCGAAGATGAGTTGGCAGTAAGTTCCAGTGACGAAGAAACCAGGAACAGACAAACCTGTTTTCGAAATGAAAGGAATAATAGTAAAGGTGATTCAGCGCTGTGCGGCTCTTTTGAGAAAAACGTTTGTGAAAAACGATTTAATGTTGCAAATAAGCCAGGAACTGATAATAATTATTATGGAGTGATTGATGTGAATGAAACGTTAAATATGGATACATTGATGGATAAATGGGTAACTATTTTTGATCAAAGACTAGAACTTAAATTTGAACAGATGGAAAAACGACTATTAGAGCGTGAGAAGCAAAGTGAAGAAAGAAGTAAGAAGAAAGAAGAAGAGCAAGCAGAAGAAAGAAGGTTAGAAGAGGAACGAAGAGAACAAGAAGAAAGAAAGAGTGAAAATGCAAAGCAAAACCTAAAATCAAAAGAACAGATACTAATTGATGGTATTTATATCATTTGTAAGTCACTTGGTATCGAATTAAATAACTATGCTGGGAAGTTAGTCGAATATGAGAAGACATTCAAGATTCTACAGAAACGAGTTGCCGATATAGAAACTCAACAAAGAGATATAAAAGGACAATTGGAAAAGTCTATAATTCAAGTCAAGAAGGGTTCCAAAATAAGGAAAATAATTTAATTCACCGTGATATTAAGGAAATAAGCAATCAATTGAAGAAACAATATGAACTTACGAAAAGTATTGAATCAGGCTACAGAGAAAAATCTAGATACGAGGATAAGAAAATTGAAGCTGTAAGCAGGACATTTATTGGAAGGAATCATAATAATTTGCAGACTATTGATGCTAAGGATCGAGAAGAAACGTCAAAGAACAAAATATGTCTATATTGTCACACAACAGTCAGATGGTATAGAATTAAGAATTTTCGCAAACATATACATACCATGTTTGAAGATTTGAAAGATATCGATGGTAATTTAACTGAAAGAAAGATCTGTAATATAATTTTCCATATTTTGCCTAAATATATCCAAGAAATGATACTAAAAGATAAAAGATACACAGTAATACAACTGAGTATTTTTTTTTTTCTTTTGGTAAACTCGAAAAGGAATATAAGATAGAGGTCAAATCTCAAAAGTGTAATATAGGAAGTACAACTACAGAAAGTTCTAATAAATATATTCGTGCTGTAAAGACAGTTGATAATGATTTGAGTTCTGCCAAAAAACTAGAATCAGTTGAAGGTGTGACATTGAATGTGGAACTAAGCCATGAGGGGCATGGAGTAATAAAGCATAATAAGAAGTTTGATAATGAAATGGTAGTTTCAGGAGATAGTGGAAATGTAGTGAAGTCTAAGAATGAAGTTGAAGTTAAGACAGAGAGATTTAAATCAGATAAAGCGACAACTATAAGTGAAATAAGAAAAGATGCTTTGAAACAGATGGCTGAACCTTCTAATGGAAGAATGGATCCTATGAATAAGAGTATGGATAGAGCGATATCGATGCAAAGACCATCAGTGAATACAACCTTGTTTGTGGAAACTGGAGGAGTAAAGAATGAGGAGGAAAAGGAGAAAATAGAGGTAAATGTTTTTAGTAAACCAGAAAAGATAGATAAGTTACAGATGATTCCAAATTTGTATAAGAATGATAATGATTCGGAAGAACAAAAACTAAAGAAAAGTATGATGGATTGTTGATAGATCTCTATATAAAAGCTCGACAGAATGTTCAAGAACAAGATTATAAAAAGGCTACTGATCAATGTATTCAAGCTTGTAATTTAATTAAGAAAAGAACATTAGATGAGTCCAAGTATAGACATATTTATGAGTTAGAGCATCAGCTTCAAGATATGACAAATTCTGGAAAAATCATGAAACAAACAATCATACGTGAAAGTGGCAGAAAAGAACATAAATGCCAATGCAGGTCATAGGGGATGTACTAATCGAAGCAAAAAAGGAAGGTTTTACAGATCAGTCAATGAAATTATATACGCATGCCTTAGAACTTGTGCAAAAACACCAGATAGCTTTGGAAATTCAAGGTTACATTTATGAAAAGCGTAATGAGGTAATCGAAGTACTAACAGAACAATTGCCAAGGGTTTAACCATACGATAAACGATTGATCATATCAGATGAATATATATGAATTTTGAAAAAAAATGGTAATCAATATTTCAGTTTGGTTCTCTAATGGCATGTAAAGGAACAGTCTGAATTTCAAACATATTAATCAACTTTTTGAAGTTAATTGGTTCTTGTTAAAAAAAATAATTAATTAGTGAATATTTTTTTTTCATCGGGGGCATTATGATATGGGTAGGCCAAACCCCTGGATGCAACAGCTAAACTGAAGCCATGTTTTGCAGGTAGCGAAGCTGAAGTATGTAATATGTATGAATGAATATACAAACTAACCTACTAACTTTGTACCGCAAACTAACCATGAAAAGACTAATCTAATTACCAAGAAACTAACGTAAACTGATTATTTATAAACTAAACTAATGTACGCAAATCGTAGCTGTGCATTCATATAATCGCTATTAACAAGTTGTACCGTGTCTGAGTAAGCACTGAGACTATGTTGTTTATTGAAGTGTTACGATGCTGCAAGATGAACATCGCAATCTTAACCGGAGCACGTTAGATGGCGGGATTTTTTGTATTGTGGTTCGAAGTAGATTAAAGCAATTAACCTTTTACCTTTTCAATGGAAATATGTCTGCAAAGAAGCTATGGTACTGTTTCTTAAACACGTCAAAATGTTAGAATGCGAATATAAATATTCTCATTGATAATGTAAAGCGATAATATGAGATGGCTAAGGCATATGTAATACCTGAGGATGTAAAATGTATCTAAATGTACTTAGAAGTAGGAAAGAACTAATATACTAACTATATCAGCTGTTAGTTCAATAAACTAATTTCAATTTACCTCTTTTGTCTGTGTGACTTGACGGAGCCCGCCTGAGGAAATTATATTTTCTCGGGGCAAGGTTCATATATATCAAGTTTAGCCTCACCCGCAAAGCTTGGGTCCATTCAAGTAGGCATCTTGATTGGCTGGAACTTCTATGACGTCATCTTCACTACGCATCAACAGAACTACTACGAATGTACCGACTGAAGAGTCTCGCCGGAGTAAAACTAATTTAGATTTTATTGTATACAATAACGTCTTATAAACCATTGCAGAATATATATATAACTAAATATACTAAACCCATTACAGCCTTTGAAATATTGATTTGTAGGAGAATTTCTCTCGGTTTGTGTTCATATTCTTGTCTCAAATTCTGTTATTTTGTGTTCAGAATGTGTAAGTATGTGTGGAAGGATAATTTAGCAATTCTGTATGTAAAACACAACGCACACAACTATTTTAACCTGAATCAAAAGGAAATCAAGCATCCTTTCACAAGGGTGACAACTTCATGCAAGTTTAGCACATGAAGCCAAAGAAGTTTGAACAATATTTGAATCCAACAGTCTAATCTAACAGGAAATAACCTTGACAGAGCAAAAAAGCAAAAAAATAATGCACTTCTTACAAGGCACTGTGCAAGCTGGTGTTTGCCTCCGGTCCGCTTGAACCGGACATTGACCGCTCGACGCTATGTTCCACTGTTTGGTGACCATCTCCAGCCCTTTGTGGACTTCTTATACCCTGCCAACAATGGAATTTTCCAGAATGACAATGCGCCAAGTCGCCAGGCCGCAATGGTACGCGACTGGTTTGAGAAACATTCTGACAACTAGATAACATTAACACTATTGAACACATGTGGGTGTATCATCGAACGGGCTACTCGTGCCCAGAATCCTCCACCTGCAACAACCACCAAATTATGGACGGAATTCGAGACTGCATGGCTACACATCCCTTCAGCGAACTACCAGCGACTTCTCGCGTCCCTGCCACGTCGAGTTGCTCCACTTCGCCGTGCTCGAGGAATCCCACACGCTATTAGACTTTTGCCACTTCAATGTATATTGAATTTTTTTTTCGCATGCTACCACATTTTCTGTGGTTTTAATTTATTTATCTTATTTAGGCATTTGGACTATTTAGACTTTGGCCGAATTCCTTGCGGTCTAGCTGCAAAAGGGTCAATTTTTTAAATGGCAAAACGGATCAAAAGACCTATCAAAGATTTTGTCATAGGATCTATCTTGTCATTTAAAAAGTTGATTGCCACTAAGCCTCAGAGAACGGAGTACCACAATTAAATTTATCAAATTAAATCATCCCCCACAAAATTAAATTTTACGTGTTTCGTGATTTTAAAAAAAAAATATGAATTGGATTGGCGCATAAATTATTTTTTCGACCAAGGAAGGAAGTATAATATCGCTATAAATTAGTTGTTGCAGTTGTTATTCTGTATGGATTGCATAACATCGTCCTTTGTTAATCCATGCCAGGTTCAACCATCGGCATTAATGCATTTTGTTTGTAAGTGATTGAGCATGGTTTTAAAGTCGAGGAGAACAAACATTATTTTGTAAACTATGTTGTTTGAGTTTAATCGAGGTGTGCCAACCTCAAATGCTGCCAGAAATAATTGTGTAGTGTATGGTGACAACGCCAGTAATGAGAAGACTGCCCAAAGGTGATATGCACGTTTACAGAAGGGACAGTTGGATATGAACGACGCCCTACGGTCTGGATGGGAATCGGACTTGGTTGAGGACAGATTAAACGTTTTAATTGATGTGGATCCATACCAAACGACGCGGGAATTAGCCATAAAGATGCATTGTGATCACACGACTGTCAGCTGACACCTGCACTTCATGGAAAAGGTGTAGAAACTTAGTGCGTTGGTTTCCCACATGCTCAGCGACAACAACAAAGGCCAACGTGTAGCCCAGCCATCTGTGCCCCCTTACTCGATCGTCATCGCTCTGCTCGCCAACGTCTAGCCTTTTTGTCCAGAACTGTCACGTGTAACGAAAAATGGTGCCTGTACATCAACGTCACATGGAGACAACAATGGATCAGGTCAAAGAGAAAGGTAACAAACACCTTGTGTGAAAAGGGAACTTCATCTACGCAAAACATTATTATTGTCCATTTGATATGACCAAAAAGGAATTATTCACTTTAAACTGCTCCCCAAAAATGTGACAATAAATGCTGGCTGTACTGGGAATAACTGCGTTGACTTCAGGCGACTATTGCAGATAAACGACCTGTAAGACACCATCACGTGATTCTTTAGATGGATAACGGCAGACCTAACACTGCAACTATGGCGAAAACATTTCTGCAGGAGCTGGGAATGGAGATCTAACAACCACTGTCTCTTTCAGGCATGCTTTCGATGGAGACTTTGCCCCCCGGGGATTTCAACCGGTCCCCCAAAAGAATAAGTCGCAACACTTGTATTGTACGCAACACTCATACGTATGCTGAAATACGTACACATTAACACATTCTATAAATAGTATTCATGTTATTTTGACATTAACTAAGGAAGTACGACATATTGCTAAGTAACATTATTGTTATTTTGCATTTTAGTACATTGGAGTTAATATGCATTATTTATAATTTTCGTAAGTCCCCCTCAAACCCGCGAATGAAACCTTCTGCTAGAAACACTGCTTGCAATATTCGTCATACACGCGAGACCTTGCTCCTTCACTGTTCCGTGTAGTGTCAAGCGCATTGCGTGGTAGATCCTTCTCCAACGACGCGGCACTAAACTCTTCGCTTGAGTATTTCTTCATCCAGAAACTGGTGGATTTTACCACAAGGGGATCGCCGAGCTCCTATCCGATGGGAGACATTCCTGAAGAATGGTGGAGACAATATTATTGATTAGTGTTCTGGAATATGTGATTTTCTTGATTCGTGGTTAGTGTTTGAATGGAATGGTAACTTAACCCCGACAGATTTTCTGTACTAACCCAATAGTTGATTACTAAATAAAAAGATTGGGAAGTTTCGTTAGAACACGCTATCTGTCACACAGCAGAACGTCTTTTTTTCTGTTTCAGATCTTATCTGAACATGTTAGCTTAACTAGAATAATCCATTTCTATTATGGTTCATTAGAAAACTATGTCCCATGTCGATTTTCTAAATATGCATTTTTAAATATTGTAGCACGAATTTTAGTAATAAAACTCTTTTCCGATATGCGTTGTATATGAATTATTTATCACCATCATCTGGTCATAAATAAATAATTCAAAATGCATAGAGTACGGGTGGGAGACTGAAAGGAGAGTGACTCTGATTGCAAGTAAGTTCTTGTTGAACTGAATTTTATTTATGGCCTTTAGGCATCTAAGGCTAAGACCAAGATAGAGGACGGGACAGGATTCGGGAAGATGTCGGTCAGGACCTATGTTGAAAGTGCAATCCGGTAATTTTCATGAGGTGACTGAGGAAAACCCTGGAAAACCTCAGTCAGGATGGTCAGCCACTGGAATCGAACCGACGACCTCCCGAATGCTATTCCAACCCTCTACCACTGAGCTATTGCGATTCGGTGTAAGCTCTTCTGCTTGTCCTCGTCACTGACAGAAGTATAGAAAGCATTTGGTCTGCAGTTGGATTGAAACACTGTAGAAAGGTTTCTACTTTATCCGAAAATAATTTTGTTTCAAAATGTCAAACATAAGTTATGAAAGTCTTAAAACACATATTGTAGAACGTAATTGCTGTAACTTACGTTTGGTAAAATTCAAATAAACATGCATGTTGTAAGATCTCCAAATATGTTAGAAATTGGGAAAATATTATTTTAACTTACCTGCACTCTTTGTAGAAATACGTCGTTTTGTTTTTGGTCTTGAAACAGGTTTCTAGCTTCATTAGGCTTATCGTTTAATATAAAATGGAAAATCATAGTAGCATGTACTTGAAAAATCTTGTCTTCCATTGTTTTATATTTTCTTAAAAGATGTTGATAATCGTTCACAGGATTATACTGTTTGTTTCTTTGCCATTTGAGCGAAATATAAAGAAATTCAGCTGGAAAATGATTTCTCTCCACACAAGTTTTATAACAAACTTCGGCCTCCTGGAAATCCTTTTCATTTTCAGGTGCTTCAAGATGAAAATATTTAGCTTTAGTAAGAAGTAGTTCTACGTCATGGTCTTTTATGTCAGGTATGAGTGCAATAAACTTTAACCCTTCTTTAGGAAGTTTTAAACGGAAATAAGCATTAGCTATATTATTGCAATAGTAAGGATAATTTTTCACTTGATTCATTTTAATTTTCTTTAATAACTTTAAAATCATTTCTCGAGAATTTTCTTGTTTATATTTCAAATTATCTTTGGGTTTTCCAATTGTAGGAGATTGTTTAATATATAAATGATAACGGGATAGGTATGATAATACCAACTCCAGTATGTATAACGGATTTTCATAGCGAGTTTGCTTACAAGCAACAAGGAAATGATTTATTTCTTTTGAGCACGTATCTAAAAATGTACTCTTATAATTTTTCTGCGTAAACTAAGAAATTTGCCTAATAAAAAATTCCACTCTGCATTGGATTTATCGCACGCACAAGCTCTTTCCATAAAATTTATAGCCTCGTTATAGTTCTTGTATTCAAAAAGTATAATAGATACAATGCCATAAATAATTCCCTGTACGTTGCTAAACAAGGATGAGAAATTCTGTTCTAAAATTATCTTAAATGTATCGATTTCATTAAGAAGTACATAAGGCATATTTATATTTCTTTCGATAATGTTTTCAAATGTATTGATAACATAAATAAATCCGTCTCTTAAATCCTCATTAAACTCGCCATTATTCGGTTTTAAAGTAGATTTTATTAAAACTGTGCAATTCTCCAACTCCTGTTTTAAGTATAACTTTTCTGTACTTGTGTCACTAATAAGTTTAATACAGCCAGATAGTATTGTGATCAAGACAGCAATAGTTTCAAGTTTAACAGAAAATACTGGGAAAGTACGTTTGCTGTAATATTTTGTGAGGAAGCAACATCCTTGATAACGCTTTGCCACAGCTTCCTCCATTATGTTATGAAAAATCTGAAATGAAAAAGAAATTCATAGTAAGAATTAGAAATCGGAAATTCTAGTTATTCTAATACACACTCACTTCCAGAGAAAGTTTGCAGAGCAGAGAAAATAAATTCAGTTGAGCGAGTTTCAATAATTGTCGCTGACAATCTTAGTGTTACAGGTCCATCACGGAAAACTGATTTGCATTGCAAGTTCCTGCGAAACGACTTGTATTGAGCTTGTTCGTGTTTTCAATTGAAAACTGATAAAGAAATTCGACGACATTGCCAAATTTCTAATAGGGGAAAGTACGATAGAATAGGGAAGTGTAACTTTATTTGTAATGTATGTTTCAAGCAACTTACCAGAATGTTTTTTTATGTTCAATGAAACTTTCATCCTTCTTCTACAATACATAGGAATATAATTAAATATCTCTTGTCGGTGCTGTTTGCGATTTTACTGGATTTCTTTTTTCTAAAACAGTCATTTTCCTAATTTTCTTCAACCGGTATGATAAAATGGAACAGTCATTTAAATGAACAGTAAATTTCATTGCACATCGAAAATATAATTGTTTTAAATTTATTATCTCTTTTTCCAAAAGCAGAAATTATGAGAACAGTCACAATAATATAGGAAGATACGCTTTCAATAATAATAATAATAATTAAAACACTGTGAATATAGATTTAAAATGTACTTTGTCTTTTGATAAGTTACGTATACAATAATTGCAAAATCGTGTTGAACATTTTCACAACAATGATTATTTCAATCGTTATACAGTGTATAAAATAGTTTAATTGTTTCAGAAAAATGTATACTTAGAATCTATATACAAATAGCGAGCCTCATTTTGTCTGACAGCTTGTCGGACTGCCTAAGATTTAAGGTTTCAAAATAGGGCAACTCAGCAAGTTGCACATGGTCATAATAAGCTACCACGATATTACTCCACGGACTCCACGGACTGTACGACTCACCCGATGTTGTAAGAATGAGGAAATCGCGACAACTAAGATGGGCAGGACATGTAGCTCGGATGGGAGAAAAAAGAAGACTATATTCCATCTTGGTTGGAAAGACGGATTGAAAGAGACTGTTGAAAAGACCGAGACGACGTTGGGAGGACAATATTAGAAGGAATCTTCGAGAAATAGGTGTTTGTTGTGAAAACTGGCTTGATCTTGCCCAGAGTAGAACCCGACGGCGATCATTTGTTAGTGAGGTGATGAACTTGCGAGTTCGATAAGCCATAGAGTAAGTAAGTAAGTAAGTAAAGGAAATAATATTCATAGATTGTTTACAAAATGAGGTTTTCAAATTGTATATCAGTTTGAGGTGTTCGTATTACACGAGCAAAAATTGGCACAAATACATACCAGTTTGGATTTTTTTATTTACACAACTTATAAATCTATGTTTTAATGAGTCTATTTGGTTTCATTTTTCATATGTGAAGGATTGAACAATGTTATTTTGAAATATTTTTTTCTTAGTGATAAACGAATCATTAACAATTAAATACCACAATTGGAAAAGATCAGGATTCTTTTTAAAAAAGCAACATTATTCCAAATTTTAGTCCATGCTTCTTGATTAAGATAAGGTGGGGAGGATCGAGGTATAATTGTTGTTTGTTCAGTCAGTATAGAGTATAATTCACGAATAGAATATAGATCTATTGAGTTTTTGCTTACTAAGATATATGCTATCCGTTAAGTAATAACAATATCTTTTATATCGTTGAATATCGATGGGTAACACCAACTGTACATAATATAAAAGATATAAAAAGAAACAATGAGAAAAGGTGGATACATGTTCACATAAAATTTCTTTAGTACGATGTAACAATAACACTTTATGTTGCTTTTGCATATCTTTCAAAAGTGTACCTCGTTTTACAAATGGAGCATATAACTGTTGACGAGCTACTTTTAGAGGGTGACCTTTCCACAAAAAGCACCATGAAAACTTAGGTAATTGAGCCCAAAATTTGACAGGCATTGGAAAATCTTGCAGTAAATATGTACATTTACTAAATAAAAGTATTTAAAAACATTTTTCGTGAAGTAAGATATTTAAAACAATTAGTATGAGCAATTAACTCATGGATAATGATTCGTAGGAGTAAATGAGAATTATTTTGTATAGTTTGAACATTATCCTCTTTCTAAACAATGCCTAATATTTTAACATCAAAAGAAGTTGAAAAAATATCGCTATAAAGAGGGTCACGCCTGAGGTAATACTAAGAATTTTCTTTTTTTTATTCAATTCAATTCCAGATACAGTAGTAAATTCAGAAAATAATACTAATAAGGCCTTTGTTTCGTCAGGATTGCGTAAAATACTAGTGATGTCATCAATACAGCTTAATACCGTCAACTTCTTTTAATTGCAAGTTTCCCCTGTAAGAATTCCGGAATTTTTTTTGAATTAAGGGCGTCAAGATAAGAGAAAATAACATTGCAGAAAGGGGGCACCCTTGTGCCAGTGAGTAACGTAATTTTATTGCCAACATAATACCCCCATTTATTTCAAGTCTCATATTTCTTATTTCTATAATTCTTTTTAATAATTGTATAAATATCATCGAAAAGAAAAACATTTTTCAAATATCTTAAAAAGAAAGAGAATCAAACGCATTACGGAAATCGGCACTCAAAATGGCATAATGTTCACTTGGAATAAGATATTTATATTGTATAACATCCCTGATCTGACTGGTTATAATGTGTAAAGGCATATAGCTCCTTTAATACCTCCTTGATTTGGATGTAAAATGTTAGACAGAAAAGGAGTGATCCTGGAATTTAAACATTTGCACAATGTTTATAGTCAACATTGTAAAGGGAAATGGCTCGTAGGCTATTTGTAGAACTCTGATCTTGAGATTTTGGTACTAAAATAAAAAGAACCTGGGAAAATTGGGAACTTGTAACAGGTGTTTGCCATAATTCATTATACACGTCCTTTAATATAGGGATAAATAATCCGGCAATGGTTTGATACATTTTTACGCCGAGACCATCTTGCCCGTTCGCTGATTTGGAGTTTAATTCATTAAGGCTTTCACGAACTTCTTTTTCATAAATAGGAATAGTTAGCTGTTGTTCAAAATCCTTAGCTTCGATAAAGTTTATTTTTAAAAAAATAGCATTGGTAGGTTTTAAATCTACAGGTTCTTCAAATAAATCTTTATACTGTTTATCTATTATCTTACACACTTCTTTACCTTCATGAATGATACTATTATTATCCAAGAAAGCATTAATAAATGTTTGTTTACCTCTCTCTCGTTCAAGTATACGATGATAGAAAGAGGGCTCTTCATAACAAAGATTGTCAGGAAGCCTGCTGCGTTCGAAAATGCCTCTATTCTTTTTTCGAGTCAGAGATAATAATACACGTTGTATATATTTAACCTATGTGAGCACTTTTTGACCCTTCTGTAGTTTATTTACATATTCTTTTAATATTTTATAATAATATGCAAATTGCTCCCGAGAAAAAGATGGTTGTATCTTAGCAAAATTTTTGGTTAGGTATATAAGTTTGCTTTTTGTTTGTATCTACCATTCTAGATTAGATTTTGTTGAATATGTTTTTGTATTGACTGTATCGACGTAGTTTTTATTAAGCTAACATAATCTTCATTTTGTAAATATGATTGATTTAGTGACCAGACATAATTTGGACTAAAATGTTTTACAAGAGGTAAAGATATTTTTACTATAACACCAAAATGGTCAGAACAAATTGGCTTATCTAGATAAATATCTTTTATATGTTGACAAAACGAATCTTGCACAAACCATGCAACTATCCTGCTTGCAGAATTATTGGTTATAAACGTTGCTCCGAAAAGTGAAGGATATTTTAAAGTCCCCACATCTTTAAGTTGTTTTTTCTCTCTAGTTGTTGTAACGTAGCACTGTAATGATTAATAGTATGATTAGCATCTATTATAGCAGAGCTATTGTGATCGCTTGTCCAGATAATTGGATATTGACCTTGGTGTAGTTCACAGATGACTTGTTTTTTGAAAAAAAATCTTCCCGTAATTTCTTATTACTACTAAATGCAGATGAGTTGCAATATAAAATATTATTATGTTTAAACGTTAAGATGCGCCCACTAGGAAGCATTTTAAGATCAGTAATTATCAAATCCTGCCTACATAACATTTCCACTCCAAGGCCTTTGTCATCTATCATATTTCATTAATAATTATATATATATATATATAATACATTTCGGTTAAAAGAACCTCCTGCAAGAATAACATATCCAGGTTGTGATAATATATAAAATCCTTTAAGGCACTCTTTTGGTTTTCGATCGAGATCCAGCAAAATTGACATGAGCATAGTTAAAAGTTTGGTTCATATAGTGTAAATTATCTTTAATGTACACACCATTCATTAGATTTTGATAAGAAGTAGGGTAAAGTGTACTATTTTGACTAATTCGTCATGCTGATGCTAAATATGAACCTATTGTTTTACTACCCTTTACTCTTTTTTTAGACATACCATATGTTACCTATCACTTTTGATCTTAGAACGATGAAAATATTCTTATATTTTTAATGACGGTGTGCTAAATTTTAAATTACTTTTTCTCCACCTATTTCCGTTTCCAAAATAGCATGTATTATGGGATGTATACATCTCAGGATACTTGTTGCATAATATCTATTTTTATGGAAGTGTTTTGTTATATGTATTTCGTCATGCTGATGCCAAATATGAAATTAATTTTTCTCTGTCTGTGGTCGTTTCCAAAACATCGTACATTTAACCTTTGTCCCTAGAACAGTGGATATTTTACCATTGTGGTATTTTGTCGCTTTAATAATGAAACTGGAATTACTTTTTCTCCACCTATTTTCGTTCCCAGAAATTTATAGTTGAATTAACGATTTTATTGTAAACTTTACTATAAAATATGGTTATTTTGGAATCAATACTTATTGTGGTTGCATTTACAAAATATGTATTGTTAAGCGTTTTTTGTATTATTTTTACAATACTACTTTATTTGTTCTCAACCGTTTACGATACGCTAACTAACAATATCGTAATGTTCCTTGTAATTCTGTACGGTAGAGGCAATTAATACACGGGAGTGGATTTTTAGCCCTCAACCATTTATTTATAAAAGATAGTAATGTTAACAAAATTACCGTCCCGTAGGAGACTAATTACAGAGTATTTAGAAGGATGGCTTCTACAGACTTCTTCTTTTTCTTCTTGGTGATCTATAGACGATCGGATACGAAGGATAACACCGGTTACATAGCCAACCTGTGTGCCGGGAGTTGTACCAGTTACGTAGCCAATTACGTACGGAAAGAAGTCAGATTCAAGGAGAGAGTACACACCAGTTACATAGCCAACTGAGTATGCGGATGACACCAGTTACATAGCCAACTGAGTGCCGGGTGTTTGTACCAGTTACGTAGCCAATTGCCAACGGAGGAAGGAGAGGAGCTGACCACCCGGGAGTGAGTGATACCTCTTGGCTTGTGTTGGTTCATTTTATAGGTGATTTTGGGAGTGTTTCGTTCTCCTCCTTTGAAGACTTTAGCTCCATCTGATGTTTAGTTGTGAAGTTGACTGTTGTCTACTCCTGTTTATGTCACAACTTTGTTTACACCACTTATACACATGTTTGTCCTATAATCATGATTACGTAATGTCCACGTGCTCAGAATACACGCGGAATATTACATTGGCCCACTCGGGGAGAAATTGTAAACAAAAGTAGGTGTTTTTGTGAACTATTTTTTTCTTTTTGGCGCTCACTAACACATATTGCTTTTTATTAGGAATAACACAACAATCACTTGATTTTATATGCACTTATATAGAGATAAGTTTGTATATAAGAAGGTTCGCTTTGTAGAAACACTTGGTAACTAATATCGTTGTACCACAGATCAGGCAGATTCAGCCTTTTTCGGCGTCATTATCCTCGAGTCGGTGGGTCGTATTAGTGTTTGTTATGGTTAATTAATAGTTGTACACGAGGTCACTTAAGGTCTGTGTTGGTTTAGCACTGTTGAATGTCGTTTCCTCGTACACTGTTCTTTAGTTCATCGGTGTAATGTTTAACTTGCAAGTGTTGATTTCACTATTATTGTGCAGTACTGTGTCAAGTGACGAGATCTTGTTCGTGATTTGTTCACTGTTTGATAAGTACGTTCGTTTTATGACTTGACGCATTGTATAAATGAATAAAGTTGACACTATGAGGACTGTTATTGCGAAAACAGATGATATCTGTGATATAGATAGGCATTTTCTGAAAAAAAAATGAGTTATTTTAGGTTCCAGCTTTCCTTAAGCTATAGTATGCAATACATAATGTAACAGTTAATATGACAAATAATATAAAAATTATGCTAACTACTGCTATTACGGTCCATGATAATGAAGGGTGTAGGTGGAGGTCAGAAAACTTATTTGGTAATTTATTCTTCTCGTGATTTAATAATGTTTGTAAATTGCCTATTGACTGTTCTAGGTTTTGATAACTCATCGTGAAATTTAATGACAAAATTTCGGGTAGGTTTATATATTCTAATTTTAGTTCAATTGTACGTCTTGTTGGTAGATTTAAATTATATGTTATAATTCGCTCAAATTGGCTGCATGGAATATAGTAGTTATTTGAATTTGCAGTTTTTTGACAAGTATTAGATTGTGTTCTTTTAAAATGTAAACTTGTTTTTGTGTTGCCACGTGAATTCCTGCTGCTGTATATGTATAGAACTCTTCTTGTGAAAGAAGGTGCGGTCTATCCTGCAAGTATTTAGTAGAGTTTTGGAAAAGTATGTCATAGAGGAAATCAGTTTTCTGAGTCTTGGCCTGGACCTCGATTTTGCAGATAGAAAACAATTGATGTTTCTGGCATAATGACATATCTATTTCAAATAAAGCTATTTCTGATTATACGACGAAATCTGGTATTACCATTTTGAGATGGGCTGTTTTCGTTAAAAAGCCATTATTAAAAGTTTTATAAACCATATGATAACTTGACCTTTTAATATAAGGTATTTGTAAGATAATATATAGATTGACCATTATTGGATCGAAGGCTAGTAAAAAACTTTTAGAACTTTGGTAGAAGATTCTACGGTCTTCTGATGTTAAAGAATTTCGTAATATCGGATGATTCTTAATTATTTCTGCTGCTAGAGATGGTTTAATTAAAACATCGTTGACTGTATTTTGTAGCAGACTTTGAAGAATATTATCGAAATGATGCTCGAGAGTTTGAAAATTTTGTTAAGTAATTTAAAAACGTTCATTCGTGGCACTAGTACATAATAATTAGAAAATCTCACTATGCACCTGTGATATAGCATTTTCTACTGCATCGGTGATATTTTCTACTATATGGGTTAGTTGGTATTGGTTTTGTTTGATAGACTGTATTTGATTGTTCAGATATTCATTTTGTTGTTGCAATTGGTGTTGCATTTTTAAGCTCATGTGTTTCGTACAAATTATACCCTCCTAGTGCGAAGTTCACTATCCTGGCTAGAAGTGAGAAAATCATTCGCTACTGTCGCTTCGCGCATCCTATTTTGAAATCGCTGGGTATAGTTTGTGAAACTTTATTCACAAATTGTTTTTCACGTTGATGTAAAATTTCAATTAAGTTTTCGTATCTGCTACAGCTATCATTTTGAAGGTGGGTCGCTGAGAAGCCAATATGGAGACGAAATGGAACAAATTCTGCATCTTCGTAATTGATTATAGCTTCTATCTTTCCCATTGATATTCCATATTGTTGTATGATAACCTCTGCTTTACCATTAAGTAGACTGCATAGTAGTAATATAAATGCTTGAAGATCAATTCTTCCCTTGGTATTTGGGTTAGAGGGCACAGTCTGCCGCTGTACTTGGGTTATAACCACAAAGTAGAAAAATCGGAGCTTCTTTTGAAATAGCTTGAGGGTAGGTATTGTATGCAAAAACATATTTTTCTAGCTCTTTTGGCCAATCATCCATATTTTGCTGAACCTTAAATTTAAGTATCCGTTGTAGTGATTTGATAGCTTGTTCCACAACCCGGGAACGTGCATGATTGTATACTGGGCTATATTTCAGTACAATATTGTATTTTTTAGCCAGTGCCTTTATAACTAAGCTTGTATAGACTGTGTGCATATCAAGAATTAAAACTTTCGGTGGCTCATAATGTATACACATGTGATCTTCCAAAAATGTAGGGACAGATTCTATATAAATATTTTCTACCATCTTTGCAGTCATATCGCGTGTTGTACATTCGATTCCTACATAAATGTACAGGTTTTTATCCCATACAGGATAGGACGGCAGGTATCATTTGCCATTTCCTCGCTGATTTTTTGTATCGGATGATTGAGTAATTCAGTGTGTTTTTCTCCTGTGTTTCTCTTGAGTAACTGACAGCTAGTACAGTGTTTGCAATAAAATGAGGAAAGTAATACAATTACATTAGAGGAAAGTAATATTTTTGTAAACAGTGTTTATAGGTCTTGCCGAACCAGATATGACAGCTTATGGGGGTTAGCGTGTATTTCCTCAAATAATTTATTTGTTAGTGTTTGAGGTATACATAAAAGGTATACCTGTCCGTGACGGGGTCTTTTTTGTACTCTGTAAAGAACTCTGTCTTCAATAGTGTATAATTGTGATGCTCTCATTGCAGAAGGTGGTACTGGTTCTACTCCGTTAAGTGCATTTATTATGCCTGAGAAAAAAGGGTCCTTTTTTGTTCTCTGAGTAATGTTCCGGTTGAAAAATTATATTAAATACAGAAGTTTTCATCTAATGTATTGGAACGGAATACCAAGTCTTGTTCTGTAGTGGACACTACGTCAGTGGTTTTTTTTCTATTTGCAACGTTTTTTGTGTCTTCTTCCTTATTTTTACTGGCGTGTCGTCTTTCTCTTTCTCAATGTCGACTTTTTGTTCTAGACGGGATATTATGTCCGCTGGTTGATTTATTCCGCTACGGTGTTGAACTTCGAACTGAAAATCCCTTATATATAGGCTAATTGTATAGAATTTCCCTGAAGGCTGGTTCTGAAGATTGACTAGAGCACGGCTGTTGGTAAATAATATAAAGAGTCTGGCCATTATGAAATACTAGAATTTTCTGAGACAGTATAAAAGGACACTCAGTTCCTTGGACCAAGTGCTACTGCTTCTTTCTGACTTAGACGTCTCGAACAGAACGACACCACTTTTTCTTTGTCAGTCTTATGGTCATATGTTGCCAGTATTCCTCCAACCTGTATGTTACTCGAGTCTGCGTGTACTCTAATTTCGAGGTTGTCTTCAAAGTTACTTAGGGTTGGTGTATTCAGTATATCTTTTGTAGTTGAACAAATACTTTTTCTAGTTCTTCATTCCAAGAAAATTTATTTCCTTTAGAAAGAATCGCTTGCAGGGGCTCTGCCTTTTCGGTGTAATAATGTATATGATTTCGAACGAACGAGCACGTACCAAGAAAGGATTTCAGCTGGCGCTTGGTCCTTGGTCTATCGTAACCTAGTATCTTCTTGGCTATCTTCAGAGAAATTGAATTTTTTTGTGCACTGACTTTATGTCCATGCACATTTAATTCTGAAAAATGACATTTTTTAGGTGTTGGTGTGTGTTTTCTAAGTCTTTTTAAAAGTCTTTCCAGTGATTGTAAGTGCTGCTTGCCCGTAAAATCACTGATGACAAGATCGTCTGCGAACGAAGTAATAGAGTTTGGTAAACCCTGAAGTAACATTCTAGTTGCTATCGATAAACTTTGAGCCGGGGTCACATGGACCATCGTGCATTTTTTGAATTGGTAAGTTTTTCTACTGTGAGGAACCTCAAAATACATATATTTCCAGCTACTAGGATGAAGCGTGATTTGAAAATAACTTGCAGAAATGTCTCAAATTGAAATTAGATTTTCCCTCTTAAACTATTCAAAACATCCTCTGTACTTTGAAATGGAATAGCCAAATATCGCGTATATATATTGCAGGCCTGTAGATTCGAAACTAGGCGAAAATCCTGTGTACCTGATTTTCTCGCCATAATCATAGGAGATGAAAGTTCACTTGTGTTCGTTTCTTCTATACTATTTACCTTTATCAACTCTTGCAGCTGTTTCTCTAATTACTCTCTTAATGCAACTGGGATCGCGGGTGATCTTTGGTGGAATGAAGCTGATTTGTGTATTCGTATACGATGGACATACCCTTCGAATGATTCTCTATCACTAGGGAAGTAAGAGAAAATGTCTCTATATTTGTACAAGAGTTTAGAAATTTGATCCTTTAATTTTGCATCTAAATTTGGGTTTATATCAAAAGCAGATATATCGAAATTATTTTCTGTAAATTTCAGTGTTTCTTCAATTTGTTCTTTTGCTCTATATTTACAGACATCGTCCAGGTCCTCATCTTTCACGTCTTCAATTTTGAGACAAATTTCTTCCATAGTTCATATCAGTCTATGCTACTGGAGTATTCTTTTTTAAATTTATTCTCTTTGAAGTTGGATTGATCACGATAATAGTGCAGTCATGTGTTGGCATTTTTAATGATAAATTTCTCAAACCATATTTATCACGTAATGACTGTAGTAAATTGACATAAATAAATGCTGATTTTTGTTCTTCTTCCAAGTTATTGTCTTGTATAGGAAGAAAAATAGCTCTTAGCTGGTATTGTTATATGTTTGGAAACGAGAACCTCAGCAGAAATGTCCTCTAGGGTGGTCCTTATTTCTCGAGTTGTATATATCTGAGACCGCAACCCTTATTTTTTTTCTTTTAATGCGGAAAGTGTGCTGTATAAATTTGAGTTTGTTATGACGACGATAAATGGTGTCGCAAAGACATTTTAATCTTTATAAGAATAAGATTTAGAAAACAGTAGTTTCGTATGTTGCTCAATAGGTGGCACTGCATTCACATGTTTAAATTCTTGTATTTAATCCCATTTTATGTGTAATTTAGAGCAAATCTATGAACAAAATTAAATTGAAATAATAAACAAATGTCAAACAATAACTTTTACAATCATTTGCAACTGTCCTTTGCTTTTAATTACAACTTATTGTAAGTATAATAATTACAGACTATTTATAACATCTATTTCAAGTTTTGTATTTGTAGTCTTTTGATGTAGTAATGTGATCGTTATTTCCGGGGATTGAAGTTTCATTGTGGTTCTCGTATCATTACGTATGATTAAATGAATGAAGTGATCATTATGTGTTCGGTGCCTAGTGAATGCAGTCATCGCAGTGATATTTACCTCGTTGGTAATATGATTGAACAGATATTGGGTTCTAAGTTACCGTCCAACAGACACGTACTTAGTGCGTTCTTTTATAACTTACTGACGGTGAAATTACCTTTAAGAGAGAGTGCTCGGTTAGCTGTTCGTGAAACAGAAATATTTAGGTCTAAAGCAAGAATACCGATTAAGGATACTCACCACAGCATCGATAAACTCATTGGATTTTACGAAATGTGGCGTCAGTTACAAAAATCAAGGAAAAGAAATAGTGAAGGAAAGAAAAGACAAGACACATATTTTATATATATGTTAGACGACTTGTTTGATATAGCGCATGCAAATGCTTTAGACTTAATGGAAATTCAGGACAAGAAATTCCTTACATCTCAAAGGCAAAAATCACGTCCTGGAAGTATGGTTGGTAGTGACATGTGTATAGCTTGTAGAGAAGAAAGAGTAGCAAAGCGACTAGAGCTTGAAACGTCTCGCAAACAGAAAGATAAAGAGGAACAGTGTAAAGTGAGTGAATCGGGTGAATCGTTGATTATCAATTCAAGTGGTGAAGACGAAGATGTATGCCAAACCAAAAATACAATTCCAATGGAAGGAGTAGAAAGTAATGGGGCAGTGAAAGAATCTTCGAGAAGAAGAGGGAAAGTACGTTTCATTACTTCATGACTCGTTGCGACTCTTGATCGCTATAAAGTGAGTGATAGGGCTGCCATACACGTATTAATTGCAACAGCAGAGGCATTGGGACACAATGTGGAAGAACTGGTAATAAACAGAGATTCGAGATGTCGAGAAAATATCCGCAAAGAGACTATTCAGAAGCAGCAAGATAAATACGTTAAGAAAACATCAGGTCCTCTTGTTGTTCACTGGGACTGGAAATTACTGCCAGCATTAACTGGAAGAGAAAATGTTGACAGACTTCCAATAATTGTTACAAGTGAAAGTGGTGAGAAACTACTTGGAGTTCCTATCATCCCGTCTGGAACAGGAGAAAACATTGCCAATCGTGTTTTTCACACTCTAGAAGAGTGGGGAATATAAGAACGTGTGCAGCGGTTGTCCTTTGACACAACGTCTTCTAATACTGGACGTATCAATGGAGCTTGTAAGTTATTCTTCTTGATCAGAAATTGGGAAAAGATCTTTTATATCTTCCGTGTAGGCATCATATTTTTGAATTGGTATTAAAGTGTGTATTTGAAGACTGCGTTTCAACTTCTTAAGGTCCAGATGTGCGAATTTTTAAGCGTTTCCAGAAAGACAGGCCGAGATTTCAACACAACAATTTTGTTACATGAATTTCTGATCGAAGTGTCAATTCAGTTCTCTGCAACACGAAGAGAGAAGTGCTAGATTGCTGTTCAAAATTTGGAAATGGAGCATTGCAGAGAATTTACAGAGAACTTTTGGAGCTTACAGTAATTTTCCTAGGAAGTACGCCTCCTCGAGGTATTTCTTTCCGTTGCCCTGGAGCTGTACATCACGCCAGGTGGATGGGAAAAGCCTTATATTGCTTAAAAATACTTCTCTTCCGTAATCAGTTTAAATTAAGCGAGCGGGAAGAAGAAGGACTGCATCAAGTGTGCATTTTTCTTCTTCTATTGTATGTAAAAGCTTGGTTTACTTGTTCCAGTGCATCTCGTGCACCACATCAAGATTTGCAATTTTTGAAGAGCCTTCAAACGTACAAACTCATAAACTCTGATGTCTCGAGAATAGCTTTCTTGAAGTTTTCCCGGGATCTTTGGTACCTCTCAGAGGAGTGTGTGGCACTTTCATTTATTGACGAGAATGTTAGTAATGAACAAAAACAGAAAATCGCAGAAAAATTTAAAAATTGTGAAAGTTCATATGAAACGATGAAGCGATTTGAACTGCACGCTAGTGAAATAGATGGTATTAAAGGAAAAGAAATGGCTGATTTTGTGACAGGAAATACGAAGAAGTTCTTCGAAACGTTTCGGATTTCTACAGGTTTTCTGGACCTTGATCCGGTTTGCTGGTTGACAAATGATGAATTTCTTTTCGTGAAAAAAGTAGTTGATAAGCTGCATGTTACAAATGACGCAACGGAAAGAGCAGTGAAGAGAATGGAAGATTACAATGCAGTTGTAACTAAAATTAAGAATAGAAGCAATTCCTTTTGCAAGTGGTGAAAGACTATAGAAACTTGTTTCCAGGATGCGGAAGAGCTACCTTATGTAAAAAGTAAACGTTATCGTTAAGTTGATCTACATTTCAAATTTATATTTTTCTCCCTTTTTTGGAATATCAGCCACTATCATTTTTATTTTTATTTACTAGCTGATTGATTTCTAACTAATGTAAATTTTATTAACAAAACAAGTGGCATGAGAGACAATCCAAGTATCTTTTCCACAGTGGTTCATAACACTATGTACATTGTACTGCTATACATACGGACCACGATTATAATGCTGGTAACTTGTTGCCTAATAACCAACCGACTGTATTTGAACACAAGTAAATTCTGAATTACGGAGAAAAAATGTATATTGTTCTATTTACACTTGTAATAATTATTATACGTTTATTGACAAATAGTAAATTGAGTGCAATTGAAATTCATTTTTTTTTACAGAAATCAAGTGATTTGCGGCACGGCTTAACGTTGATGGACTTTTGTGACATTTTGTGTATGATGTTTTTATTACCAAAGGAAAAAAAATAGGGGGTGCGGCGGAAGAAATTCGAAAATTTATTTTTTGCCATATTCCTAAGGACCACCCTAATGTCCTCTTTCACCTGATTTATGACATCTTGCGAAATTGAAGTTTCTCCGCTTCCTACATGTGGAAATGTCGGTTTTCTGTTTTTTATAGAAAGTGATAACATTTTTCTCCAGATCTAATTTTGCTTGCAGCCTTTTGAGTAAATCTTGGTCAATAAGAGGTCATATATTTTCTTGTTCCATTATTCTAAAATAATGTGAATACGAGGAGTTACCAATTTTAAATTATATCAATGAAACAAAGTTCATTTGGATTATCATTCCAACAATATCTTTCATGTTCATGACATAAGGTATTAAAGTGTAGTTTCTTGGTATTTAATTGCGAGACGAAATGGAAATTGATCTACTGGGTCTATGATCCGAGGTATGATTTCGTTACCTGTGCGTAGGTTTTCCTCAGTGTTATATTTTATTAATTCTCCATTTTCCGTTGTTAATTGACCAGAAAAATCGTTGATTCAGCTGAGGCAGGTCCTTTTGATTAAAGTTTAGAATTCTTCTTGTTCGTTACTGACTGTGTCCACGGGCCTCCTACGTCCCTCTGGGTCTGGGACGCCATGTCTAGTTTTCCGAATTGGCACCCTTCTTTTCTCTATACCAACACATTTGTGCGGAATGTCCTCTCTTAAAACAAATGGCGCATACAGAGACAATACCAGGTTCGATTTGATTTTTATCCCCATCCTTTTTGTTACTTTGTGTCCCATTTTTATTTCCTTTTTTGTTGTTATAATAGTTTCATTTCCGTTCTTCCTGTAATCTTGCTTCTGGGTTGTGTTATTTTTAATTACCATCAGAGACAGTTCTACTAATTTATTATTATATTTTCCAAATTTTTTGTGGTATGTTTGTTTGAATATGATTAGGGTTAACTTGCTGAATCTGGTAGGATGATGTATCTATGATATGATTCACGGGTTCTTGACCAGGGGTTACAGGTTGTTTATTATACCAAGCTAGAATGACAGGTTGGGGCATAGTTTGGTCGCCTTGAGATTTCTGTTTGGTAGATAGGTATTTCGAGAGATCCCTATTTAGCCAAAGATCTCTTGCTTTGGCCATGGTAGTAAAGTTCTTACATTTGAGGATGGCTGGTTAGGAAATACTTCACCGGGTGGTTCTGGTTCACCTTTACGAAAGTCTACTATAAGTTCATGTGTGGTCCATGGAGGTAGGGTTTGTGTTGTAGTAGATTGCTGGTTATGAATTTGGTAATAAGGTTGTTACCTATTAGGATTTTGAACATATGAAATTTGACTAGTTTGTAGTTAGCTGAATGGGTTTTGAATGTTTTTTTGAGGATACATTGATCCTAGGTTATTCATTGGATTTTGGAAAGTCGAACTTTGTGCCTCTAACTGACTTATCGTAGGATTGAGCATTGGAGAAGTTCTTGTAGACTGTATCTCCTGGGTTTGGTCCATTATCGCTAACAACGCTTGTGACTTTTCCATGAATTCCCTTTTTGTTAATAAATCAGTTGATGCTTCTAATGCATGTAGATGCTTTTGCAGACCTCTAAAAGATTATTACCTAGCAATTATCATCTATGCAAATGTCCAACAGTGATTTAAGAAGAAAAAATTTAGTCGCTTGACACGATTAAAATGATACTGGTATTTTGGGCTTTTTTTGGACACTTTTTCTTTCCTCCATTCGTTTACATGTGGAGTCGACGCCTACCACCACGTAATGTTCCTTATAATTCTGTACGGTAGAGACAATTAATACACGGAGTGGATTTTTAGCCCTCAACCATTTATTTATAAAAGATAGTAATGTTAACGAAATTACCGTCCCGTAGGAGACTAATTACAGAGTATTTAGAAGGATTGCTTCTACAGACTTCTTCATTTTCTTCTTGGGTGATCTATAGACGATCGGATACGAATGATAACACCGGTTACATAGCTAACCTGTGTGCCGGGAGTTGTACCAGTTACGTAGCCAATTGCGTACGGAAAGAAGTCAGATTCAAGGAGAGAGTACACACCAGTTACATAGCCAACTGAGTATGCGGATGACACCAGTTACATAGCCAACTGAGTGCCGGGTGTTTGTACCAGTTACGTAGCCAATTGCCAACGGAGGAAAGAGAGGAGCTGACCACCCGGGGAGCGAGTGATACCTCTTGGCTTGTGTTGGTCCATTTTATAGGTGATTTTGGGATTGTTTCGTTCTCCTCCTTCGACGACTTTAGCTCCATCTGATGTTTAGTTGTGAAGTTGACTGTTGTCTACTCCTGTTTATGTGTGCTCGTGCTCAGAATACACGCGGAATATTGCAATATTTTTGTTAATCAATCGTCAGTATTGTTGAATTTACAATAAATCAACCAGAAATGTAGTAGCTGCATATATTGTTATTGTACGATTTACAAGTTTTTCTTTATAGTATTAACGTTTTGTAGTGATAATAATATATCAATAAAAACTTTCCCGCTGGTAGACTCAAGTCTCCGTCTCGTGGGTGTGCTTGAATAAAATGTTCAACTTCTGGAAGAGTAAAGTGTTGTTCGGTTTATTTTTATTATTATTGCTAGCCACGATGCGACTAGATCCCTTCGGAGGGTTATGCCCTCAATTTCTGAGGTGAGGGTTAAAGAATTTCGTGAAGGAAAAGGAAAATAGTTGGGCTATGGGTTATAATAGGATTATTTATCATTTATTTATTTTATCTATAAAACTTGGACATTATAAGCATTTTGCTTACAATCATTATTAGCCTTTTGGGACTGAAGACGATAATGAAATGAATGATGTCGATGAGCTACACGTGACGTCACATCACATTTACATATAAGACAGGTGCTGGAAGAATCTTCATGTCTAGGGGCGACCCTAGGCATTATGTAAGGCAGGTGAGTCCATGCTGAACATTGATGGTTGGTGAGAAATGAAGTTAATGAAGTTGACAATGGTGAGTTTGGTGTTGCGTTCTGAGTCAGAGAAGAAATGGACATATGGGCCCAAGTAGGTTGCTTGAACGGTTTGTTGGAATATTTCTTTGGCAGCAGCTCTTATTACATTAGTCCTGTCAATAGGGAACATATTTTGTAGGGTGTTATTAAGGAAAGAATTTGTTCTGTTGTAATGGGCTGTTGGACAGAGGTAACAGGTTGTTTCATTAATTGGTCTGGAGTACGAAGAGATATGATCACTGCTGGGGATTCAGCTTCTGATGTTGGTCGGCCTTTACATTTGTAACTAAAAGATGACTGCTGTTTTCCGTAAGTTGTGCATTTCGGTGGTTGTTATAAGTTGGTGCAACCTCTGGTGTTATGAGATCCTGAGCAATAGCCACATTTAGAATCATTCTTGCGGTGTACACACATGCAGTGTAGTGGTGATTGTATACATGCCATCTTTCACAACTCACAGGAAGCTGCGGTGATGTGTGCGATGGTTCGACACGGTAGCGTCTCTTGTAGACGTATGCACCTGTTGCTAGAATATCATCTATAGTTTGCTGTTGATTAGTTAGAACACATACCATATAACTTGGAGTGCCTTGTTCAGTTTTGATTCTCATTCATTTGGTTATGGTATGGCTCTCGAGTCTCAGATCTTGTTCATCTTCTTCACCCGACATCTCAGGATCTACGCCTGTGATAACAACAGATAACATCGGTGCTCTGCATGGCGGCAATGCTTGTCGGGTTAGTTTGGTGTCTAATTTTCTCACATTGTCATTGGGGCCTAAGATTCCATAACTGAATTTATTGCGGATGGTAGAAACAAAGTTGTTATCTGTTGAACAAAGATGATTCTGTTCTTAGTAGGAATTCGTGTACAGATGGTTTCTCGAGGTACATACTTAAGAAGCTATTGTAACAGAAATTTCGGCGCTTGAAATTTCGTGTCGAACTTGGTCAGTAGAAATGAGTAGGTAAGATTGGAAAAGAAAGATGTTGCGTATGCTGCGGATGAATCATTATCCTGCATGTGGTGATCAGAATCGTACTCAGAATCCGAACTGCTGACGTTATGATATTCCTTAGCCGCTGGCGACTGCGATTTAGTTGGATGAAGAACAATTGGTGATCTAGATCTCGAATGCGTGGATGAGCGGTGTAAGCTGCGTGTATGTTTAGATGGTGTGGCCAGTGCGGTAAATTTTGGTGTTGTCACGGATGATTTTGAACTACAGAGGGCAATTGATATTTTCCGAATGAAGTTTATATGCTCTGCTTAGTGTTTTTAACCATGATGAATGATGTGTTGGATGAGAAGATGACCAGTCACAATGCAATGACTGCAAAAATACAAAATCGCAGATTAACTTGCACCCTCCGACACTGAAACGTACCGTCGATCTCAATGTGGCAGTATAAGTACGATCTCGCCTATGCGTATTGCAGCACGGGGTTCTCGGTTGTACTCTAACCATCCACAGTTAGGATAGGTTGAAGTTCTTCTCTGGGCTGTTCGAATCTCTCTTCTGCTACTCACAACAAAGTCTCATACTAATATATGCCAGAATACATATTCATGTGCCATTCTTTCTAAAATCCTTTAAGTTATTTCTTTAAACTTATGTCAGTATATAAAATTAATATTCTACATTTATATAAAAGTATAACCCAATTGTATAAAAAATAACCTCCAATATCAAAGCTTTCTTTTTTTGTGCTGCCATCTGTTGACCTCAAATATAAACAGAAAATAAAAATCTACGTAACGTAATATAAACATGCGTAAATATCTTCACGCATTTAAATATTAATGTTATTATATTGATCGTCATTATCATCATTAAAATTGTCATCAAGAAATCATTATAAAGGTCAAGGTTCCTGCGTTTGCAGTAAGTTTGCGTATTGATGTTGTTGAGATAAATACCGCGACCAATTTTCTTTCTTAATCCCGTAACAAGAAGTATGGTAAACGTGTAAGCATGCGCAAGAAATTAATGTTTGAATAAGCATAAATCAACAATAATTATGGTTAGTTCCGTCCTGACAGTGAGTATTGTTAATAATACGGTTACAAATATTAGACATTTAAGAATACTCAATTAAGAATGCTTAATCAACATTTATTGACATTGCTGAAACGTCACATATCGTAAATATGACCACATTTTTCGTTACAACGATAACTCTTGAATAAATAATTAACAATACCGATATTGTCCCTGGTACCCCAGCATATTTAACAATGAACTAGGAATTTTGTGCTTACTGGTAATGAATCGAGTTACACTTCGTGTCAATGACGTCTATTTAAAATCAATACTGAACTGACTGCTGCCATCGAAAATTTCATGAATATATGCAGTCAGGAAGCGGAGAGGACACTTAATCTACATTTTACACTTCGAGTCTAAACCAATATGGACCATATTTTCTGTTCTAACTCACGTTTTTACGCCTTATATAGCTTTGCGGCCTGTTTTTCATTTATTTCTTAATTCTTACAAAAGACGTCAATATTATTTGCAGTATGTTAGTAGTCATAATCGTGCAATCCTCAGAATTTTATGCGGAGAAAATGGCGGCTATGCCCCCCCCCTTAGGATTTTTAAATACAGTGCTTGAGTTCGCGCCTTCTGCCATTTTTAGGAGTTTGTAGAATATGTGGTAGAAGGAGGGAGTAGTAATACATGAAATTGATATTTTTATTGATCGAGTATCTTAAATTATAATAATAACTATGATTTATGCAGAGACCGACGATAATAATACGATAAACAATCAATGAATAATATGGTACTACTTTTTGTCCATACAGTGTATACTCTATGTAATGGTTTTTAGTATCAATACGCTAAATACTTTATTTATTTATTTATTTCATCGACACAACAGGCCTTAATGCCTATTTATAGCTTCTACAACAATATGCCTATAACAATAATTGTTACATTGTTACACTTAATGACACAAATAATAAAACTATATACCCTTTTTCTTGTCCAAAAAGTTTCTTTCTCTTTCTCTCCCTCTTTTTTTTTACAATATATTCTGTATTAATCTTTTGTACAGTTTTTCCGAATTTCCAAATATGTCAAACTTTGTACAATTCTTACCTATTGCATTATAAGTAGCACTAGTTCTCCATGTAGGTGACACATTTAATACGTTTGTACGAGCTTTTCTGCAGTAGAATAGTCCACTATTTCCCTCGCGCTTTCTGAGGGATGGGACCTTAATAATTATTTTTGCAATTAATTCGGTACAGTCTATTTTATTGTGCAAAAGTCTGTACAAGAAAAATACGTCGTTTAATGTTCGTCTTTGATCAAGTTTCTGAAATTTAAAATTATCAATTAAATTGTTGTAAGATTCGTATTTCGGGTAGAAACCGAATGTGAGAAAACGTAAAAATTTGCTTTGTACATGTTCGATCTTCCGGCAACTAGCTTTCATAGAGGTATTCCATATAAGTGAGGCATATTCAAGTTTGGACCTAACATAGGAATAGTAAAGAGTTTTCAAAGTGCTATGATTTGATAATTCTTTGGTTGTCCTAACAAGAAATCCTAGGTTTCTATATGCATCATTGGTTATATTTACCACATGTGGCGTAAATGTTAGTTTATTATCGAATGTAACACCTAAATATTTAATTGTATCCAATTTTTTTTAAGCTTATTCATTGATCGAGTAAGTGAAATCGTAAGTTTTTGCCGTCTGCTATAGGTCATGGCTTTACACTTACCAATATTTATTTCAAGTCCATTCCTAGAACACCATTTCCGTATACAGGACAAATCCTGTTGAAGCAGTAGACAGTCATCCAAGGATGACATTGACAAATTACATTGACAAATATTTTTAGGTCGTCTGCAAACAACATCTTACGAGAATTTTGTATATAGTGTGGTAAGTCATTAATAAATAATAAAAACAGAAGAGGACCAAGATTAGATCCCTGAGGAACACCGGAACCGACATAAAAGCAATTGGTTTTATATTCTTTATATAGAACGGATTGTCTACGGTTACTTAAATAAGACTTGAAAAAATGGATCATAGAAGGACTAAAACTGAATGTGGAAAGCTTTTGAATTAGTATATTATGGTCTACAGTATCGAATGTTTTTTTTAAATCCGTGTATACAACATCTACTTGTTCTTTATTGTCTAAGGCTGAAGCTATGAAGTCTGTAATTATAGCCAGATTAGTTACAGTAGATCTTTTCTGTAAAAAGCCATGTTGATATATTGAAAGTACCGGCTTAGCATGCTGCATGACCTTATCATAAATGGCACTTTCAAATACTTTAGCAGCCGTTGACAATATGGCTACAGGACGATAGTTGTCAACTTTATTTTTATTGCCTGCTTCGGAACTGGACATATAATTGATTCTTTCCACATATCCGGAAATACACTTGATCTTATTGATAAATTAAATAACGTATATAGCGGTTCTTTAAAAATATCACTACAACCCTTCACAATATAAGCTGGTATATTATCAGGCCTAACTGCCTTATTCGGTTTCAGTTTCTGTATGGCCTTTTGAATGTCACTTATACTTATTTCTAAAACGTGGAATAAGTTCTGACATTCATCCTGCGAGTCTTCATCAAGTATATTGTCAGTCGTTTTAATTGAGGAAGATTTATTGTAAATAAACTGAAAATGCTGAGCGAAAGCAGTGGCTACCTCATCGTTGCCAGTCAGGTTCTGTCCCTCATATAGCATGGGTATTGGAGAAAGATGGCGTGATTTACTTTTGATATAGGACCAGAAGTGTTGTGGGTCTTGTGTTATATTATTTTCAGCATTAGAAATAAACGCATTATGTGCATTTTCAATTTCCCGCTTCACTTCCTTACGTAGTCTGCAGTACTCTTTATAGTGATATTGATGATCGGTCGTTCCCTTCCCCTTAAGCCATTTAACTCGTTGATGTCATTTCATTTTTATTTTGTCTATGATACTTTTTGTAAACCAGCAAGGAAAAGTTTTTGTCTTGGCCTTGTTTTTGGAATACACTTTTGAAATATTGCAAAAATTACTTTATAGAACTCATCAACTGCTTTATTCACATCCGTAAGGTTTTTTTTAATTGTTGCCAATCTACTTTAGCTAATTCATTATAAAGATATACATAATTCCCTTTCTGAAAATTGAACCCTAGTAAATTTCTTTTGTTCCTGAGTTTAGATGATCGAACGCGTGGAAAACTTTTACAAAGTGATGGATGGCAAGCATCCACTTTAACTAATGGATGTAGTTCTCTAACTACTGTTCCATTTGGAAGGTTACTGATTACTAAGTCTAACGTTCTCCCTAAGCTATTTGTAACATTATATGTGATTCCATGTCATGATATAACATAAAATGATAGAAACTCTGGCATTTATTTGTTGATTGAGTCAAATCAAAACTTTTGCTGGTAATGGAGGGAAGATTTATATCACCGACAAGGAGAACAGTGCTACCTATTATGCAATTAATTTCAATAAAATGAAAAAAATACTCATACAATGAAATATCAGAGTTTGGTTCAAAATACACAACACATATGTAAAGCGGTTTGTAATTTATCACTGTTTTCACAAGAATACCCTCAGGGTCCTGTTCAGTAACATATATTTGAGTGACATCCAGGCCCGAACTGCCAGTAAGACCCCTCCCCCTGTTGTTTTCCCACTGTTTTGGTAGTCTATGTTTTTACGGTAAACTCTGTATCTATTATCAAAAAATTCAGAATCCAAATAATCACCAGATAGCCAGGTCTCTGTTATTGCTACAAAGTCATAATTGTTTATTGAAATGTTTCTAGAGAATTCACATGCTTTATTTCTGAGTGATCTCGCATTTATCTAGTACATTAGAAAATGCTCATTGGGTACGCTATTATTAGTACAACTACTTCTATTTGTTCTTGATCCATCACTGAACACATTTTTAAGAGTCTTACCTCGCCCAAGGTCAGTATCCTTTCCTTGTCAATAAATGCTATTTTGACCGCCCCTTCCTCTTCGAGCAGCATTTCTTGTTTGTCTGCATGGTTGAGACTCTCCGACACTTGTCGCCGTAGGCTCAGCGGGAGACCACACAAAAGAGATAGTATTTCTTTCCCATCTGGATTCTTTGAAGCACTCCCTTTGTTCACATTCACTGAACACGCACCAACAATATCACTTAAAATTCTTTCGTCTTTGTTTCGCAGATTCTCCAAAGTGTAAGATTTCCCAACGGTATTAAGTTTATCAAATTGCAATCTCGCCCGTTGCCCACGTTCCTTAGCCTGAATTCGGTAGCCGTTAAGTTCTCTTCTAATGTTCCTGACAGCGAACGAAAAATCTTCACTTATGCGCACGGGTGTCTCTTTAGCAAGATATGCACTTTTTAATATTTCTTCTTTCCTTTTGTAAAATGAAAACTTAGCAATGATCGGTCTGTTTTTCCCCTTACTCAGTCTGTGCGATCTGTCTATATCGAACGGATTCAGTTCAATTTGGAGCTTCTCCTTAACAAAGGCTTTAACCAATCTTTCACAGTCCTCCCAAGTTTCATTTTGCCCTTCCTCAATATTATAGAAAATTAAATTGTTTCTGTACGAGAAATTTTCAAGTTTATCAAACAGCCTATTATTAGTTTCTAACTGATTTTTAAGTTCTATATTTTCTTGCCTTACTATTTTTAATTCACCAGCCAAGTCGTCTAAGCGTTTGCCCAACTCATTTGTTGTTGTACATAAGTTTGATATTTTTCTCTCCATGACATCAAGTTTAGAAATAACATCCTCTAGTGTAAAAGGACCCGGATTTAACTCTACATTACCGATTACCAACAATATGGCAAGTACTAGTCCCACGAAGTATAAACTTTCCGTTGAGACAATTCGTTCACACTGCTTGCGGGGACATTTTAGTCGCACTCTCCCACACCACAAGCCTATTCTCACACGCCAAGTTTGGGTATCTGTCCCCATGTTGTCACAGTTCACTACGTTCAGGAGCTTCACGCACACACAACCTCTCTCAAGGACGACAACCTCTATCAACCTGCTATCAAGTTTTCAGTCATTTGATGTATATATTGCCTTTAATGCCTTATATTTTCATTGCTTTTATAGTTTAATCCAACATTTACCTCTATTTTAATTTTAATTTTATAATTCAGATAAGTGTCCAATTACTTTGAAGACCCTATAGTGAGCACTTATTGGAAATTTATATTGTTGTGTTATCTTCCCGTAGGATGAATTTGATAACAGTTGGAACAAAATATACGCTAGATATGTCGAAATCGTCGGTCAGGATGACAGAGAGTTAGAGACGATCCCGGTTGCCTCCCTGAGCGCTACTTGCAAGACCACAAAACCATAGGCTTTCAATAAGCTGTTTGGAGACAAGCTAAATGTGGAAAAGCAACTGAGAGATGCAGAGAAAACTTTTCCGCCATTTTCTCTTTTTAAAGTATTTTTTTAAAAAGACATATGTTTTCTTCCCTCCTCCCTGTAATATATAGATTGCGTAATTAATCATCAAGGAGTAGAAGGTTGTAACATTCTCGCAGTCAACTCCTCGAAATTCAAACACCTCGGGTCCATAACTTGAGATATTAGGTAATTAATCTTTAAATATTGTCACTTTCCCATAGCAAACACTTCACCTTAGGCCCTTGGTTTATTAAAAAATAACCCCTTGACCAGATAGAGAAGGGTGGGAATCTCCTGACCTTGAGAAGCCGGAAGTCTAGCCGCGACGAATGTGGGGAAATTCTGTCTGCCCCAGAGATCTTAATTATTGCTACGCAATAGATCAACACATGTGTTAACGCACACGCAAGATAGCGTTTTAATTTTGGCAGTGATTGAGAAACAAGAAAACCTTGTTCTTGGACGAGAGAGATTTTACGAGCAGATGGTAAGAAAAATGAATGCTTTCTTGAATATTTAAACACAAGTAAACGGTGAGGTTTGATACGAAATAAGAGAATTATATTTGATAGTTAGGATAAATATTCAAGGTATAATCTATCTAAGGAAGGCTTTATATAAGTAAATATGTATACGTATGTGAATATATGCATTTCTACCTATGTATATACATAATAGATAGCATTTTGAATGATTTTTATTTCAGGAAAAGACGAAACGTACGTAATTGGCCGCAATTTTAATTCTTGAGACGATGAAATATGTTTAATTTACATGTAGAACAATGCAAACCGAACCGTAACAAGGAGAATTTATCCTAATATTTTACTTCTGAGATGTAAGCAACAGGTAATTGAAGAGTCAACATGTCTCTTAAGACTTTTAAAGACGAAATTACTGCAATATCGCTTTTTGTGAGCTGGTTACTGCACCAAAAGTGTACAAAGAATTGTATTTTATGTGTACAAAGCTATTTTAACTTGAAATATTAGGTATATATTGCCTCAGAGGGCATGCAAAAACTATGTAAGAGAATTAGAGAATCTGCTTTTAAGAGAATTTACTTTAATACAGGTTGATTATTACTTTGAATAGCATAAGAGACACATTTGAACCATATTTGAAATTTGAATTTAGCTTAATATTGGGTGGTTAGCTTAATATTGGCTACAAACTTCTTAAATAGCAGGGATCTGTATTCTTGTACCATACGCTTTTCATCTTAAGTTACTTTGTCTCAAATAATTTCGCATACATATGGGAAATGAGTATCTAGTGCTCCTCGGCAACGCCTCGAATCATCTTCCGTCAATCATCCAAGTCCCAGCTCCTGTGAAGCCAACGAGAACGTTTCAGTGTTAGCTTATGTGACTAACGTCTCATCTTGAGCAACATAACAGCTGCAACACTGTCAAGGCAACACTGCATACCATTAGTAGTATACTACTGGGAGTGACTCGATTTTTACTCCATACGACAGTATATTTTTATGTCGATCTCTATCGTTACAGTGTTTCCAGCTTATATTCCTATGTAACAAATTAATTTATTTTTTGATCCTAAGTTAGCAACCTGTAAAATCAAACGAATTTCACTCAGGTAAATCATATGACTTAACAGGAACGACAAGTGACTCTGTCTTGCGTGCGCTAAACTTACCTTGTTTCTTTTTTTAAATAAATAAATATATACGGAGTGAAATTTTGCACTATTCCGCCATTTGTCTGGTGTGACCATAGAAAACCATGGAAAAATTCCTTGACAAGTTTCGTCCTTGTTTTGCACCTTCTGTATTATAGAGAAATTGTGGTATAGTGAAAATTATTACAATTCAATAACTATTTCTGTCTAACTTTCAAAATGGGCACTAGAAATTATATAGAAAGGTCCTAATTTAGTTACTAGAGCGTTGGTTTCACCCTCGGAAGTTGTCTGAGCTCGATACCCGCGGCCGCTTATCCTGACTGAGGGTCCTCTAGGGTTTTTTCTCAGTCACGTCAGGTAAACACAGGGATAGTACTTTTAACTTAGTCCTGGCCGACTTCTTCAACTATCTTTTTACCCCACCTTATCCCTTCTGAGTCTTATGCCTGAACATAATAAATTAATAAATTCACACATGCACACAAATAATATACATGTGAATATACATTAGGAATATAATATGCCAGCTATCAGAAAGTTAGAAATATGAATATATCGTTGTAGTAGAAACTCATATCAGAAGCAAAAATTTAAACTAGAACTATTAAACTTATTAACATTACCGTATTATCGCGTTTCGTGAAAATAAAAATAAAACTTTTTCTAGTTGTGGGATTCGTTCCCTCACCGGGAAAATTATAAGGATTTTAAAGTAGCTTGCCTTATCCAACTACGCCAGCGTGTCAATCAAATAAATTACAAATTCAAACACTGATATTTCACATTGAAACAGTGCATGTTACTAATTTAAGTAATTTCTGTTCTTTAAAATACGTTTTTGATGTTTAAAAGTACTAGGCTGTGTTGTGCAAAAGTTAATATTAACAATGTGATCAAATAATTATGTATTTATATGTTCTTTTTCATGTTTCATGCTTTTAAACTTACGAATCACATAAATTGTTCTTTTTCTGTTCTTTATCAAGAACGCCTGGCAACATTTCCGCGGCAAAATCCAATCCGCGCGATTGCATAAACATCGTAATTGGAATCAACGTAGTTAGAGCATGTTGCGTTGCTTCGATCTCTAGAATACGACGACATCGTTTTCAGATCGCGACGGCAGAAACTATCGCGCAAGTGCATACAAGCATACATTTGCTTGCATTATTTTACAAAACGGATGGTTTCTGCTGCTTTCTTGCCGCGCGACAGAATCGCTGTGCATAAAACGAGCCTATAGCAAATTCACTAAGTCGCATACAGTTTTAGTCGAATAAAAAACGGTGAATTTCAAATATTACGAAGGCGATGTCGAAAATTCTATAACCGTATTTTAATCAATCATAATCTAAATGTCACTACAATTGCTGTACGCCATAACGAGTAAAATAGTAATTTGTTAGAAACATGTCTACTGTCAGTAAATCGTCTACAAAATATTACGTAAAAATATAAAAATTATCAAGGCCTAACCAAAGTCGAACGCATCAGAATCTATTTTTTAAACGAAGAGTTCATTTGAAAAATCGTTAAATTTCAGCGAGCACATATGCAAACGACGTCGCACGTAAAATTGTCGAATTTCACTAAATCGTATACAAAAGTATAGCATTATCTAAGACACGTATAAAAATATGCAACGTTTTATCACCACTCCTACAAAGCACAGAAAATCGTATTAGAAGACACGTTGATAATATTAAGCATTTCCAGTCTTTAATTTCAATATTTTACTACAAGTCATGTTGAATTTGAGTAAAGCATAATTATATTGGAAATATGTCGGAGGTTATTGTAAGTCCGAGGTGACAATATGTTCCGAGGTGACAATAATCAAATAAGCATTCTAAGAAGTACACATACTGTAATACACACTTTCACAGAAACTAAAATAGGTTGAGAAAAGGTAATTCCAGTTTTAACATTAAAGTGAAAAAATACCACAACACTAACGTTTTCACGCCGGCCGGGTGGCCGAGCGGTCTGCGGCGGTAGACCATCGACGTTTTCACCGTTCTAGGATCATAGGCTAAAAGTACAATATGTGATATTTGGAAAACGACCAGAGATAGAGAAAAATGAATTTGATATTTGACATCAACATGGCGAAATACATAACGAAAGACTTCTATAAAAAATAGGTGATAACATCCAACAAGTAACCTGAGAGGTATACATCCCACAATACATGATATTTTAGGAACGGAAATAGGTGGAGAAAAAGTAACTGAAAAATTAGCATCACTGCCATGAAAAAATTTAAGATAATATTTTCATCGTTCTAAGATAAAAAGTGGTAAGTCACATATGGTATATCTCAAAAAGAGTACGGGGTAATAAAACACTGAATTCAGGTTTAGCATCAGCATGACGAATTACATACAAATTGTTATGTCAAAACGTTAAATTTTAGCAAGTCAACGTAGCTATTTTAGATTGAAACGTAAAATTTTCACTAAATTATATACAACAAATATGTTAAAACGTAGAAAGTCAAATGGCGTAAGTTAGGTTGAAACGTCAACTCTTTAACAAATCGTACTCAATATATGCGTGTGAGTGGCTAGGTAAAATGTCAAATTCTAGCTCGTCACATAGCGTATGTTAAGTAAGCGGTATAAGAAAACGAGATTTTAAATTAATTTAATTATAAACTTTTAAACACGTATGTTAGATTGAAACGTCAAATTCTAGCAGGGTCAGTAAGGTATATTATGTTAAAATGTCAAGTTTTCAACAAATCATATGCAATATAGACGCTAGATTAGGTCAGAACCTTAAATTCTAGCAGGTATAATAGGCTGTGTTTAAGTTAAAGCGTCATGTTGTCAACTTATCGTATACCATACATGCAGTGGGTTAAGTCAAACGTCCAATTCCATCAACACCAATAGAGTATATTAGGTTAAAACGTTTGGTTTTCATCGGATTATGTAAAATATATACGCTGGGTAAGGTTAAAATAATATATACGCGATCAAAACTTGGGTTAGGCTATAATATGTCGTGTACGGGAACGAGCACTTGGGTTAGGTTAAGTAAATTAAGTCGTATACGGAATCAAACCTTGGGTTAAGTTCATTAGGTTTCCATGCCGTATAACAGAACGAGCAACGGCAAAATCCCGACCGGAACTAGAGGTCAGTGAAGGTCAAAATCGGGGTTATCCATGGCGTCATGTAGCCAATCTCGGTGTTCTTCGAAGATCACGTGATGTGATGTCAATTGGAGATTACATTCGAATTACATATAACGATCTGGTATCAAAAATAGAGCCAAGTGACGGATAAACTGCTATAACTGCCAAAATCCCGGAAATAAATACGCAATATTTTACGAAACTACTTAAAAATATGGCACAATACGTGCACCAAAGTTCTATTGAAGTGAATTATCAAATTCGTCATTCATTAGATCATTATTGTATGTAAGGATAAAAATTGTTAATGTTTATCCCTGCAATAAAATATTTGGTTCATTTGATATTACATTTTAAATTAAGTAGATATTATACTACATATTTCATCATTTTTTTCTACATACTTGTGTATTTTCCTATATATGTAATATTTTGCGATATATCATGTTGTGCGTATTTCGCAATCTGATACTAGATAAAAACAGTAGATCTGCTCAAGGAAGCTAAAGAAACAAGGTAGGTGCCACGCGCATATTATGGTCTGGAGTCTCGCTCGTATGACGTAAGCCGCAGTCAAGAGACCAATAGGATAGAATAACACATACGAACACAAGCTGTATCCTTGCGTTTAACACACAGAAGGGACATAAGCTAATTGGCAAAATGATTTGCAATTAGATTTTGTTGTGTCTGGTGTGTCATTAGTTCCAAACTGATATTTAATAAACCCGGTGAACATGTTATCGCACTAAGGCGTCTGTGCAAAGTGCAGGGACTTGGGAGAGGATAACACAAAACTCTTCTGAAATAATCAAATAATCAAAGCACTTTCTCGATAGTGTACGTTAGGGTGGGGCGAAAAATAAAAAGTTTTTTACATGGACTTCTAATACCTGCCAAAAGTGGTCTTTTGTGATAGTTAGTTAATGTGTAAAATTTGACTAATATCGGATAATATCTTGAGGGTGCGCTGGTGTCGTTAAGTTTTGTTATCAATTCTCACCTTAATTTCATGGCTATTTTATGGAAATTAATACCTGTAACCAATTATATTGCCTGCAATTTATTGTTAGGAGACATTTTTCTATTAACAACATATTAAATATTTCCCTCACAAATTTTGGTCGATATCTGTTAGCATTTTGAAGAGGGCACCCTTTTTTTTTTGTAAAAAAAGGGCAAAAAATCCCGAAATTCAAAAGGGTTTTATTTCAACTGAAAGCTTTATACGAGTAAATCTAAATCTGCAGAAAATCTAACATTAAAAACGTTAAACTGCAAAGACTTTACATAAAAGAAATGATATTACACAAATATTTAATTATTTATATAAAATTTCTGATGTTATACTCACATATGTGCAGTTTTGTGAACGTACAAAATTTAAATATTACAGAAACTTAAAATACCAGAGTTGGATCTCTTATGCAGATGGTTTGTAATCCTTCTTCTTTCAAAGGAGGGTAGTGTTCTGCGTGCTTTTAGACGTGCGCGGATGAAACCATCCCTAGCTTCTGGTTCACACACAGCCAATGATGCCTCCGTCACAAGCTTAACGCAGCGCTCCACGGATTGTGTATGACACGGAAACTTTAACATTTCCCGAAGGTAATCTGGCACATCTCCAGTTTTCACAATGTCTTGTACTATCTCTTCAGAGAATGCCATTGTTATAGGAGGCTCCGTTAGGGCAACATCTTCACAGTGCCAGTTGATCAGGTCGACGTAGTCGGGAGCAGATAAGTTAAGACGAGGTATAGTAAAAGAACGAATCTCATTGCCACGAACGGAACTGGTGTCTCGAGCACGCAATATCCTGCGAGCAGCTAGCTGCCGTATACGCTTACGATCGTCACCAAACATTCCCAGCAAAATATTTTCCGGATGCGCGAAATACGCGTTTCTCTGAATGATAGGATCGATGATGACACGTAACAGGTCGTCCGTTAGGAAACGCGACAACTGAATGGTTTGCCATAGGTTCCTTGCACCATCCTTGCATGATGAGTTGCACTTAATTAAAAAACAGCTAGGTACATAAACTTTAATAATGAACGAAGCAAGCGTTTTTAATTTTTCTGATGGATATTCTGTGCCAGTGCAAGATTCGATTAGCTGTTGTGAGCCATCTAGAATGATTCAATGCACCAGATGCTCTTTCAGAAAGGCGTATCGGGCAGTCGCCGCTAAAAACGGCCTCAAATATTTCAAGCAAATAGTTTTGGTCTGTACTTAAACTATCGCGGTCGATAGCTGGCATGTTCTGGAGACTAGAATCAATAGCAACATAATTCACTACTCTTAGTAACTCACAACCTGTTAAACGTTTGCTAATAGGGCCGCTGAATCCTCCAGGACCAGATGTTGGTCCATCTAGGTACTCCATTAAATGGCGAAGTGGCAATTCGTTGCCATGAAGCTGGCATATTAACCACTGCAATGGTCTATTGATTACTTTTTCAAGTTGCAAAATTACGTCACCCCTGCTTCCTGTATTTACTGCAGTACCATCACATCCGATAGCGCATAACTCACTTGCATCGATTGTATTTACAGCAAAGAATTCAAGTATGCTGTTTGCAATTCCTTCCGAGGTCGAACGTTTTGGAGAAATATGTCCTAAATATGCATTATCAGGTAACATAACCAGTGAAACGTGCTCTTCAGTTCTTGTTTTCCGATGATAACTGCCAGTCATCGATTGTTCCAGGAACAATGTGCTATCCTTCCGTCCATCAAAATACAAGCCTCGTATAGCTTTACATTTTAGATCTTGGTGTTCCTGAAGTTGCAGTCGTTTTCTCGCTTTGTTACGTTCCCGTTTCACTTTGCTTGGATCGACGATATCTGATGTTCCTCCAGGAGAAATTACGCCGACATCTTCCAGTACTGCAGATGCTAAGGCAGCCGCTGCGCTGTTGGACACACCATAGCGATCACACGTCTTTGAAAAGTTATTTACACTGGCCCTTGCTTGCCAAGTGGTTGGTTTCACAGTAGTACAAGTAAATTCTGGATCAGTTTCGACAGTACCTTCCATCAACGATTCGCTATCGATATCTGTTTCCTCTGTGTCTTCATTGCCATTAATTTTGATCTTCCTCTTCGTCCTTAATTCTTCCTTTGCTTTTCGTTCTTCTTTCCATTTCCGTTTCCTTGTGGTTCGAACATCAACATTTCCAATATACATTTTCCGTTCTCCACGCTGATCTAAAAGGAAAACTTGCTCTTTGACAGGGACTTTACGAGACTTATCACAATTACATGCACTGAAATCACATTTACAACAAGCGATACCGACAAGTTGTTGACGAGCTTTGGCACAAAATAACTTTACCTTATCATTGAATGCATCGGATTTAGCACCTTTCTTGTTACTATTTTCTTTTGGTTTTGATACTTGTCATGATAATTTCGAATCAGCTGAAGAATTCGTGTGTGAGAAACTATAGGAATAGAGGATCGGTGCCATATTTCTTCCAACCTCGTAGCTACAACTTCTGAAATGTCAACCACGGTAGGCTCTTTGCAAGTATCAAATGGTTTCTTTTCATGCAAAATGAACAAATAATATTTAAACAAGTCTTCGTAAGTTGGTAACACCGAATCAGATAAGGTTTTGGGGGCTCCAAAAATGGGATCATTTAGTTATTTCCTTCTTTTTACACTCAGTCCAACGAGGGAATTTTCCTCCTTCATGTTTTCATTGCTCATTATGTCCGAAATACTGAGTTGATCATTTATCAACTAAAACCACTCACTCACTGTAAAACATTCGATTTTGCACAAATTTGTCGCGAACAACGCTCTCTCTAAATACAAGACTGTCTGAAATGCCTTTGCCTTCTTAACTTTAATTTCTTGACAGGCAACAGTGAGAAGTTGTATCAATCACCTTAATCACAGGTAAGGTTTCAAGAATTTCTCCTCTATGCTACAAGTAATATGATAGACATTTTTTTTCATAAATCACACAGAACCAAATCATTACTTTCTATACTGTAACGAAACAAGCTAAACGGTTTAGAGTGAATATGTGTGCCTGCCATCTATCGGGAATTTTCAAATCAAAGAAAATAAATCACCGCCTGGTGGATTCAGTCGGCCATGAATTTCTCAAAACAATTGAAATTAACATGATGCTAAGGACTTTATTTCAGCGCCTCCTCATAATTCGCACTTTTTGCGCATTTTCACAACAAAAAATAGGGCGCCCTCCTCAAAATGCTAACAGATATCGCCCAAAATTTGTGAGGGAAATATTTAATATGTTGTTAATACAAAAATGTCTCCTAACAGTAAATTGCAAGGAATATAATTGGTTACAGGCATTAATTTCCATAAAATAGCCATGAAATTAAGGTGAGAAATGATAACAAAACTTAGCGACACCAGCGCACCCTCAAGATATTAACCGATATTAGTCAAATTTTGCACATTAACTAACTATCACAAAAGACCACTTTTGGCAGGTATTAGAAGTCCATGTAAAAACCTTTTTATTTTTCGCCCCACCCTAGTGTACGTACTATAACAGCTTTAGTAATATTATCATTTTCCCAAGTCTTAACATGCGACATTAAGAAGCATTTCACGTTGGCTTTTTGAAAACATTTTGTTAAATTTTTCACCAACCTTTTTAAATTTTGATAATTCTTTTTCGAGATAAGATATTTTGTTTCCTAAAGCTAGAATTTTTCCTCTACATCAGAAAAGTTACGTTTTTAATAAACAATTCTCCGACAGAAATCCTTTAAACTGACCGTCACTTACAATAATTGGATCATTGCTTGTAGCAGCAGAATCGGTTACATTTATAACCAAACTTTGAGGTTTTAAGATATCTGACACAAGTTTCTTCCGATCTTCACATCTTGCGCTACGAGCTTTGTTTCGATCGCCCGTCAACATTCAACGTCCGTAAACAATAACAAATGAGGTTCTGCAGAATCTTTTAATTTTAATTTTTTTCCTGAGTTAACCAGTGCCGGATCTAGAAATTTTCCTATGGGGGAAAAATTAAATTTTGCCGTCCTTTCCACCGCTCTTTTGTCGCCCTTTCCATCGTTTTTTTAAGAGAAACAACACGACCGGCCGACCCGACGCCCACAACATTGTCTCGCATAGTGTACTTTTGTTATCATCTCTGGATCATATCGTGGCATCGCTATTTCTAACTCCAGTAAGGCAATAGACCTGCCTATCTGACTTCATAGTTTTGAATTTAGAAAATGAAGGGAGATTGTATGGAATAACATAAAAATGTCAGTGCGCCAGTATTAAAATTTTTAACACCTTTAAGTCAATTAATTCAAACGGCAATTTTACTTCCTCATTTTAGGAAGTTTTATTTTTAATTTTTAGCTGTTTGTCGCCCGGAGCGCTTGCTCCCTTAGAGCCGCCACTGGGGTTAACCGAGCAATTCATCTTTCAAATCGCGAATGTAATCTGATTCATCAAAATGGTCAGAGCAAATATATGAATTGTCCGGATTGAAAGCGTCGTCCTCCTACACAAATACAGCCAACTGACACGAAGAGGTTTTTTTTTCATTCAGAAACTTATGGTATGTTATTATTTTATCATGTACCTTACCTCTGTTTTTACAAGCAGCAAGAGCAGTGACTCCGCCAGACCCACCCCTGTGGGTGTGTATACCTCCAAAGTCTCAACAACACCCTCCAACTTAAAAATTTTTGTGGGAAAATCGACAGAAAAAAATAGATAAAAAAAAAACTTCACTTACACCCTCCCAATTTTGACTTTACTCCCCCCCCCCTTGCTCAACTGAAAATCCTGGCGGAAACCCTGAGTAAGAGCACACGCTGATGGCATGTTGTAAATGTAATTTCAGAAATACAAAATACACTAAATCTAACACAAACACACACGAAAGTATAAAACAAAACCACACTCTGATATATCACACAACACACATTGGCAAGACCGCGCTCCGTATTTTAATTCTCGCGCGCCTCGAGTCTTGTCGGCTAATGACGTCACTTGCTACTGCGCATATCCCAGTGGCACCTACCTTGTTTCTTTAGCTTCCTTGGATCTGCTGATGAGGCAAATAACATACGAGTGTAATAAATTAAAGTTACTTTTGAGAAACATGAACGAAAACAAATCTTTACTCTAGTTTTCAACACGTCTTAGTATAACATACCTTCAGAGGACGAGGTTATCTAATTTGGAAAGAAGGTCCAAGAAATACAAGTAAGTCCAGAGGAATACCATCCTCAAAAATAAATACTAGATGCTGAAGAACCTGAGAGTACTTTGCCAGAAAATATGCTTCTGAAATAGAGATAAATGTCATATATTAATGCTACATAAAATTTAATGTTTGTTAATTTTATAGTTTGAGGCAAATGTACCTTTTGTCGATGTTTTGGAAAACTTCGAAACCTTACTAAATTTAATAATTTCTTCATTAGAATACTCAGAAACAAAAAGTTACCTCTAGAATTCTAATAATCAAGGACAATAACTTTTTCTAGAAGCCTTCATTGTGACTGGTGTTTCTTTCAGTTTTATCTGAAGACTACGGCAATCTACACCACAATTATCAAACAGTATGAGAGAATTTTTTATTTTCAAAATTGGTTTTAAAAGATCCTGTTTTTATCTACTTTCCTATTTTGTTTTTATTTCATTTGACTAAGTTTTTTATCTCTCTCTTTGAGAGTCCACTAGTCGATGCTATTGCAGCGTGTGTCGAATATCAGCAGTAGTGCTCTCCAACAGGTCGGATCGGGTCAGGTCAACCAAAGTCGCACCGAACTCTGGTTAACCCAAGTCGGGTCAGCTCGAGTCGGGTCGAAACTCGGGTCAATTATATTCTGATTTGGTTTTGTGGTACTTCGTTCTAGATAACAAATTTAGATCACTTGCATATCTGCAGTTTAAAATCCAGATAAAATAAATTTTTCAACATTTCACAGAAATAATATTAATTTTTCCAAGAACATAATTCATCGACTGAGATATTTAAATTACGATTTTGCTCATTACTGGGAAATTCATTAGAGCTGCAGCTGTGTCTCTGGTGAGTGAGTGGTTATTCTCGTTTCCTGTTATTTTTTTCCCCCGAGTTCGAAAGCCGGTGCGTGGAGACAGAAGTTGTTAAGAGCTCCTAGTAAACTGTAGCTCACGTCGTCATCATCCGATGGAAGACAACAGCAAAGTACCATATTCACCTCGTCCAGAGATCGGATCATAGACCTGCCCTCGAGCATAATAATCATAATTTAATTGATCCGTAAGAATTAATTTTTATTACAATATATTTTAATATTTGCAACATTTAACTTGCAATAATTTTATAGTTGAATTGGTTATTTCAGAAAGCACATATTTCTACGAAAGGAGTTTTTTGACAAAGCACGAGAGAAATTGCTTCCCAATCACTCTTCGAGGCATTCGCAGTGAACGGAATTTCTGACGAACGAATTGCCTAATGTGGGATACTTCTAACAACTTGTCAAGTAGTTACGTGAAAGCTCGTGAGCTGTAGGATTTCATTTGTGAGAGTTTTGAAATAACTGATGCGATTATTCTTTTTTATGGTCAGGACCGGATGTAACACTAGGTCCAATAGGTCCGGGCCTAGGAGCGCTACTTTCACAGGGGCGCAGTTTACAAGGAGAAATTAGAAGTTGTTATTTAAAACGCGTGTCGAAAAACATATTTAGCAAAAATATTAAAGACTGTGTAGGGAGAGGGCCAAACACCATCACCTTTGACCCGGGTGACACTTCGCACATGACGGATTTCAAGTAATTTTAAGATAGGTTAGTTTACATTAGAAATAGTAAAACAAACATTATTGCTTATATTAGGAATATTATTAATTCCTATTTTTGCCTTTGTACACACCAACAATTATTTTAGTCAATGCTACACACAGAGCGTGGCAGTCACCTATACCCCTGTAAACGGACAACAGGTGCTTTGTGTTAAAGCACTCTATATGCATGAATTCGTAATTTATGCTAGATTTTTATACGAGGAGAAGTCAAAAGGTGAAGGGACATTTGCGAAAAGAGTGCATTTATTCCAATGATAGAAAAGTGAAACATACATTATTTTTCTACATAATCTCCCTGGACTTCAACGCACTTTTCCCAACGTTTCACAAGTTTTTTGATTCCGTCAGAAGAATAGTTTTTCGGTTGCATCTGTAACTAATTTTGCACCGCATCAATGACTTCTTCATCGGTTGCAAATCTTCTTCACCTTAGCGCTTCCTTCAATGGTCCAAACATATGAAAATCGCTTGGAGCCATGTCTGGGCTGTATGGCGGGTGTTCCAGCACTTCGAATCCCAACTCCTTTATTGTTTTGGCCGTCCGTTTGGCAGAATGTGGCCGAGCGTTATCTTGCTGCAGGATGACACCTTTTCGCAGTTTTCCACGGCGTTTGGATCTGATTACAGGTTTCAGTTTAGTTCGCAAAACATCACAATAGTTCTCACTGTTCACAGTTTCGCCTCTTGGGGTGAAATGAGTGGCTACTACACCTTCCATGTTCCAGAATAGTGTTAACATAATCTTACCAGCTGATGGTTGACGTTTAAATTTCTTAACTTCTGGTGATGATGGGTGTTTCCAAACCATGCTCGCAGCCTTACTTTCCGGTTCGTAATGATGTACCCAAGTTTCATCTTCCGTAACGATTTGCTGTAAAAATCCATCTCCGTCACGACGATAACGGGCCAAATGTTTACCACCGATATCCAACCTTTGCGCCTTATGTTGCGCTGACAATTCTTTCGGGACCCACCTTGCGCACACTTTCCGAAAATTTGGCCTGTCGTGTAAGATGGAATACGCTGAACCATGACTGATATATAAAGTATTGGCGATTTCGTCCACTGTGATTCGTCTGTTTTCCATCACCATACCCTCAACGGCTTTCACATTGTCCTCAGTGGTTGACGTCGATGGCCTGCCCGATCTTTCGTCGTCACATAAAGAAGTTCTTCCCTGTTTGAAGAGCTCTATCCATTCGTAGATCATGCTTCGCGATAAACAGCTGTCACCATACTACGCTTGCATTTGACAATTTCCGCAGGTTTAACACCTTCCGCAAACTAAAAGCGAATCACTGCCCTCATTTCCTCCTTGGTACAGAGCGACACTGGAGCTCCCATGTTTAACGGTCTGCTACACTCCAACGACTAGAGAGGGAATAAGGGTGACACGTTGTATAGAAGTGTTGCTGACTACACTAATTCAGCGCTGGATACTAGCAGTGTTACCAACACCTGGAAAGAGAAATTGAAAAAGTCCCTTTACTTTTTGACTTCTCCTCGCATATGAGGAAAATTAAAGTGTCTTTTCATAACCCGTATTTTCTGGTCCACATGCATTCGAATTCTGCTGCCGACCGTACTGACTGAGGTTTTCCAGAGTTTCCTTCAGTTTCACCACACGAATAACGCCTTAACCAAAACACCGTCCGCTACCCTCCCATACCATATCCAGGTATGATCGAAAAATGGCTAAATACTAAAGTTTCAAAATTATCCTAACCTGTCATTTATGGCAGCAGAAACAAGTCATATTTTTCTTCCTAGCTTTCTTTCTAGTCTTATTTATCTTCAGGAGATAAATATTCCCGGAGATGGTTTTTAACATTCAAAGAATTGCCCACGTATTCAACGTAGCGATTTATATAGAAAATAAATTTGATATTGGTAATTTCTATCAACCAAGAGGTTGTTCACTGGATTGTATCAGAGCTGCCTCACGGCAGATTGTGTAACTAGAGTTCAGTTGAGAAGGTGGAAGACGAAGTGACTTTATAATTACCTGTATCTAAGAAGGGAAAAGGTGTGTAGATTTTGACGTTAAGAATTTTTGAGTATATCTTTGGTATCTACAACGGATTTATGAAGTCACGATCTCTGCTTGGAATTGTAATTTCCACGGTTGTGGTATTCATATTATATTCGATTCGATTAATATTCGATTAATAATCGATAATATTCGATTAATTTCTACAGCTTTGGAAGAAGATATCTATTCAGGAATTCGAACGTACTTCGGAAATTTCGGTAAGTGTGATTATAACCGGTTTAATTCAAATTCGTGTAGGGAAATAAATCTCTCGAATGCGAGAGAATTGTGAAATCGGAATAGTAATTAGCCTTTACAATAGTTTAAATAGTAAATTCAACGTAGTTATACTATATATATATATATATATATATATATATATATATATAGATAGATAGATAGATAGATAGATAGAAATTACATTTACTATAACTTAGCACACAACATATTTTGTGTGTTTTGCTACTAACATCTTCTCTGTAACGTAAATAATAACATAATATTAGAAATTATAAAGCATAAATATCGTGCCCCATTTTTAGGAATTGATAGAAACAGACGTTTTCTCTTGTCTTTAGTGAATAACGTTAGTTTTCTATGGAATACTCGATTCATTAAGAAAGAAATAATTACGTAGTAACCATAGGTTTCAGCGTTCATTTTCGTTTCTCTATGTTCGGTAAGGATGTTTTCTACTGGACAATTTAAATTACGTCTTTCAGTAAATTTCAACTAATGACCCAACTAAAGTAAAATTGCGTTAGGTTCCCTGTTTGTAATGCGATGATCTTACTTTTTTTTTCATTGTTTCCTACATACTACAAGAAACCATAAATATCTTTCCAGAAGCCAGGACATGCGATAATGATTACTCTTAAAGAAAATAATATTCCAACCCTTGCTCATTCACGCACACACTCTCAGAATCACACATCGCCCCCTCTACGTCAGTTGGGTGGCCTATCTTCTAGGCTTAGAGAAAAATCGTATATATTAAAGTCATGTAAACATTATATTGGCCATGATAGTACACCACTCAATAGAAAGTTCTCTTGATTGAGAATATGGCGGTGAATATAGCCTATTAATTCAAAGGGTCGACTTAACCCCGGGAGAAGAGAACCCTGTTTAAACCCATAAATACTACTATCAGCCACACTATCCATTTGACCGGCAGTATCTTTAAACCACATCGCAGTCTGAAGATGAGTTGTTTTTGCATTGGCATTATAACTCAATAGACATTTCAATATACGATCGATATGGATATGTAAGGGAAGAATAGGAAATTAGTTGATTATTCAGATATATCTGTACCTATCTGAACATAGCACTGAGAAAATCATTTACAGAACCAATTTTCTTATCAGCAGGTGTTAAATCAGAACCGTCAGTTTTAGTAATTTTAGCTTTAATATGTAGCATTGTATGTGGTAAATCAATATAATGATCACCGTGGCCGGGGACTACAAACTCTATGGGTGCATTATCAGATATTGACGCCACAGGTGTATATGACACTGTTTTATTAGCTATAATACTCGTTTGAGCGGGAAGACCCGCAAATAGATCTAATTCTGATTTCGTACACTCACACTGCATGTTTGCTGCTATTAATACTCTTACTAGTTTATTTTTATAATATCGCATTATGTGTCACGTCTACGAAAATGTAGTTTTACACATACACTGCCATATTGGAAAGGAAGTAGATTTCCCGTGCTCTCTCTTAAATCAATAAGAATTTGATTAAACTGTTTACGTTACACGGCGACATAATGAGGATTTTCAAAAATATGCACATTACTATCACCATACCCTTTAATATTCGTATTTATAATACGCAGTAGTGGAGCAATAGTATTGCCTACCAGTTGAGGTTCTACAATATCACTATTAATATACATGTGTATGGGTAGCGATTTCTGTAAATCAGGCGGATAACGCGCATGATGGACAAGTGCAATATTGTCTTGCTGTATATGATCAAAACCTAGTATCTTTTTCTTCGAATGACTGTTGAAAGTTTCCCTGAATAGCACGTTGAAAGCCCTGACCGATACGACGATGTGATAAGTCTTCCATCTTGAATAAATGGCGGATTGAGAGGTCCTTTCCGCCGTTTTCTCACTATTATCTCGGAAACGGCTGTTCTTTGGTGAAATAACAGAAACTTTTCTGTAAGTCTGACACTTTAGTTTTCTTTGATTTTTTTTTAAATAGGAACTTTCGGCAAAAAAATCAATATTACCCAAGCATTTATCTGAGATGTAGTATAATCATTATTTCCTACTGTTTAATTTACAATTGATGATACTTAGACTAGATATAGACATATAAGTGGGAGCCTCCCATTCCGAAATGTGAGAGTTGAATGTTATTAACAAAATTATTTTCGGTGTTACTCTGTATATCATACGCTTCAAGCATTTAATTTGTATTGTATATTCCACCAAAGTCTTAAACTACGTCCATTGATAACCTCACTGTCCACACCACTAAATTAATCAAATAAATTCTACTGTTTGGGGAGATAGAGAAAACAGCATGTTTCTTCGAAGTGGAATTATTAAAGAAAAATACTGCGATGCCTTTACACCACTACATCTAAATAAATAGTAGTAACTTACTTGTCTTTTGAGTTTTCCAAATCAAGTGCTAAGTGCAACAAAATGCTACAAACACGGTTTTCATGGAGATACTAAATTACTTTTCTCTGAAGTTCCTGTTTCCAGGGGTGGGCGCTTGCGCAAAAGTTATAATATTGTTAAAGTGGTTAAAGCTGGTTAAAGCTACAGCCAATCAGGAATCGCAGACGAAAATCGAGAAAAAAATGACTTTGTTTCCGCTTACTCTGTACTGATACTATCAATATGTTCCAAACACTGGTATGAAACATGCAACATTGCAATTATGGGCGAACAATGTCAATATTATAGGAAAATGTAAAAATGTGTTATTTTCTGCACATTTTTATTGAAGCCTAACATAATATCTGATATATGCGAAGTCATCTAGGGATTAGTTTGTAGGTACTATGCCTCGTGTGACTGAGGAGAAACCCTGGAAAAACTGTTATGCGCCGAAAGCTACATGGCAACAACATTGTTTGTGAGGGAGGAAGGCTTAAGTCCAATAAATGTAGAATAATATGGTAATATTGAACCTATATGAGGAGGTAACAAGCAAAGCCACACATGTCCATTTTTTATAAAGAAGTTTTGTTCCTTTTAAGGTCTTAGTGAAGAGCTGTAGTGAACCATGTAAATAATTTTATCAAGGAAAGTACATAAGGGATAAGTATATTTCTCAGACAATCACTTTGTATCATTCGATGCAGATCTTTACTCAGGTCTTAAAACGAACAATTTTTTTGTTTATAAAAAGAATGGACATTTGAGGTTTTGCTGACTACCTCCTCATACCATATAAAGAAGCAATTTTAACGTTTCACATATGCCATTATTCATATAAAGGTGTCCGTGCACAAAGGTGATATGTCCAATATTTCAACATTTTCAGGAAGACAAAAGTATTTTCAGAAGATCATTAAAACTGTATTAGTATCCTTAGATACCCACATAGCAGAGTACGTCCCTGGGACGTCCCATTTAGATCCCATTACCGTCAGAATGGTCCTGCTCCCATAGCGATGTCCTAAGGACGTCCGTGGGATAACTCTGTGGGCAATACAAACAGTTCATCCCGTATGGAGGTCCCCTGGATGTCCCCCGGAAAGCCGTGCGGGATTACCTACCTAGAATTTCTATAAATTAAATCGACCGTACTATTATTACTATTTAATTAATTATAACTATACGAAGAATATGTCTTCGTATAGTTATACGAAGGATTAATTATAACTATACATCCCATGGATGTAAACGGGACTTAAACAGGACGTCATACGGACGTCCCGATATCCTGCCAGGAGATCCGTCAGATATCCCTGGGACGTCATTTTGCTATGTGGGTACATAGTTTGATTGAAGTTGAGATATTAGCTTTTCCTCCTGATGTATAGAAACAACACCCTAATGCTATTGGATTCAGTAACAATCTCATTTTTGGCTGAGTTTCAACTTATCATCTTCTGAGCAGATTTGGCTTTTTCTTGAACTTAAGGAATATTAACCATCGGTCAGTTTCAGTTAATCTTTGTGTACATAGTGGAAAAATACTGGAAGGATCCAGATTCTTCTCTCGAAATTCTTTGATTTCCCATTCTCGGACGGGTATTCCAACTACACTTAATAATTAGTTCATCATTGCCGTAGAAATAAAATTGTGTGAAAGAGCGGTTCTGGTATTAAATACCAGCTCAGTCGTCTTCATCTGAGGTTAGAGTTCGGTCGGCTCAGAATTAGATTCCAAAAACAGTGAAAGCCCAGATGCCACAAATCTTGTTATTATTATTATTAGTAGTAGTAGTAGTAGTAGGTATCGTTGGTGTTATTCCTGTATTAATAATAATAATAACAATAATGGCTGATCCGACTTTCATCTAAATGAATCATTGTTTCGCTCATGTAAATCGTCTAGGACTTACATACAAGTCAAAGAAAATCCGCACGCCGAACTATATTCCTAGCACAGAGGTACTTTATAGTATAAGGGCACAACTGGATGAGATACGAGCATTCGGTACTTATGAAAGGGCAACGTACGTGTAAGGAACATGTCTATTTTATATGGAGAAACATATAAGACAATTGACAGCAAACATAAGACCTACGTGAATTATTAAAAAAAATAAGCAACTGGTAAAATTTTATTCTGCTTATTTTAGACTTTTCTAACGCAAATTTCTCGTTTTACCTTTACTTCCTTTTATTATAGTGCAATATATTCTATAGAGAAAATCACAGCAGGCCATTTTTACTTATGATTTATTAGGTGTAAAGAGGATTTGAGTGATCTAAAATCATATTATATGGGAGTTATCTGTGTATAGAAAACACTTCAATATAGAAAACAAATGCACCAGAAGATTCGATACGTCCTCATAAAATGTCCAGGATGGGATAACTCTGTGTAGATTAGACTAAATTGGGATAATGGCGATTTTTTTTTAATGTTTCAGTGTTGAAAATTTAGGTTTATTTAAATACGTACCAGTTTCTTCTGTAGATCTTGAGTAAATAATAACATGAACAAGAAAGCTAAAAGTTCTTAAAATCCACAAATAATCCATGCTCCAGTCGGACTTAAAACAAGAACATGTTAGATGCTGGCCTAATGATTTAGACAGAGTGATCACTACAGCAGACCATAGTATCCTGAGATATATCTCTAGCAGGGATACGATATATAGCGTATATCCACCTCAATCTTTTAGGCATCACAGTATATATACCTAAAATTTATTAAATACGCAGGTATATGGGATAGTAAGCAAAATGTTTTATTGCATCGAGCGAAGCGTATACCCAGCTAAATATTTAGCATTACATCCCTGATCTCTAGCTATGTGTAAAGGTGTGTGTTAGTGAAATATACTCTACCCTCCCACACAGACACATACACAAAGAGAAATTTTGGGTATTGGAAAAGGGGCGAATCAAATCTTTACCACCATGAAGGAGACCTCAAAAAGTGTCAAAAATTCCTTTGCCAAATTTTTGAAAGATGTTTAATTTCGGCGCTAGATGCATGCAAATGTATGTCGGCATTTTCACAAATCACTTGAAATCTCTAAAAAAAAAAAAAAAAAACAACACAAACCATGTCGGTTTAGCAAATCGCAATCAAGGTTGTACCCAATACATCTATTTCAACAAAGTTTATAACTGAGGAGGTGGCGTATCCCTACGTAGGAATTTCATTATTAATGAATTAGTATGGTTTCATAGTGCAAGTATTGAACTCATGGGCGGATTTATTGGGGAGCAATTGCTCCCCAGTCATTTCAGAATGACTTTAAATGTTTCATGCTAAACGATAGCTTTTAAAGTAATCGCCCCCCACCCCCCAGTGCCCCTCTCCTAAACCCACCCATGATTGAACTCTTCTTTAAGCAGTATTCACCAATCACAAGGTTTGTTGAAATTGATGTATCAGGGATATATTTGATTGTGATTTGCTAAACGACATGGCTTGCGTTATCATTTCTGAAGATATGAAGTCGTTCGTGACGATGCCGCCCTAACTTTGCACGTATCTAGCTTCGAAACTTAGGACATTGATCTGCACAGACAATTTGAAGAAAATCGGAACGTTGGTGGTCGTCGTAAGATTTGATCAGCTTTTAATTCGAATGATTTTTATCAAGAATTTTCTTCAGATAATAATGCATTGCGTGATAATGGATAGAGTAGTCAAAACTATAGTGTTACTCAAAATGGGTTATTTTTCTCTCTTAGATTCATTAGAAAATGGGTGACTTTTCTGTAGTCATCGTGTAGGGGGTGGTTATACGAGTCGCATAATAAACAGATTCCGATAAAGATCCAAAATTTTAGCGGGCGATTATATTCTAGGGATGCTTATATTCGAGTAAATACAGTAACTGTGATATGTTGTATTCAGAAACTAATTTAAAGGAGGGTCATGGAGTCCGTATATTAAACCCGTAATTTCGATAGTATAATTTAGATGTAAAGTTGTATAATTTACATAGCTACTACATTTCAAACTAGTTCAAATCCTCGACTTGCCCCATAAAGTTCTGGATCAGTGGCGAAGAACATTCCGAATTACTTACCTGGCTCCCTACTAAGCTTTTCGGCTCAAAACAACAATAACAGAACATAATGTCAAAGCCTGCTGCGAAAGCAATAATTAGGCCAGGATGGTACCTTAAGAAAAACGCTGGCCAATACTTCCCCCATCCTATATCTACCTTAACGCGGTCTAAGCCAAAGATATCAAAAGGTCATAAATAAATTCTATTCAATTCAACTCATAATCTTACATAAAACCACTAAGTACTTGTTCATTTATTGTTGCAATACATTCAATTCCATTTATTTTAAGGTCTTTAGGTATCTCAGGCTCAGGCCGGGATAGGGTGGTGGATATGATGTTGAAAGGTAGATGGTCAGGGCCTATTTTGTAGGCACCATCGCAGCATTTACATGTTATAACTGAGGTAATATCCTGGGAAACCTCAGTCAGGATAGTCGCCGCTGGGGTCGTTCCAGAATCTCCCTACGCCAACGCTCTACCACTGAGCTACAGCCGCTCGGTGTGTTGTTGAAACTTGCAGAACGTAATAAATCATGATTGGAAGCAAGAACATTTTGTTTTTTTTTACGAAACATTGTCTTGCTGATAATTTCAAGCAACAATCCTCTGTGAGCACACGTTAGTAGGGCCATGACCGTAAAACTTGGGATCATGAGTTCAAATTTTGGTGAAGAAGATTTTTATTTCGTTAAACAAGTAACAGCTTCTATCACAAATAAGTATTACAAATACTGTATATATATATTTTAATAAGACAATACAATATATAAGTTTAACATCAATAGTGAAAGTAATTGAAGCAGAACAATGTTAGTAGTAATATAGAAATACTCTTTTTAAAACTCTTGAAAAAGACAGTCGATTACTTCATAGGTTCGCATGACTTTAATACATTTATTTTGAATTTTATGAAGGAAGGGTTTGACTATTCTAAAAATGAAATCAGAACTATTTAAGGAACAGGAACATTTACTGAAGGTTGTGTACGAAAGCGTTGCGTTATATATTTGCTCTTACTAGAATGTTCAAAGCATAAATATGAAAAAATGCTTAACGCAGATATGGCCGTTCTAGGTGTTATTACTTAAGTGACGTACAATGTCACTTTTCTCCCTTCCCCAACAACAAACACCAACTTACGAGGTGGCGTGTTCACATTTGTCATTTATTTACCCTATAAATTCTTAGAATATTCTCCAATTAATTCTTTTCTACGATACATTATTATTATATTACAACTGAATTATATGCTAAAATGTCTTTTTCATAGCTAAATATGACCCTCCGAAGTGGCAAAAACACCAGCTATTGTCAAAACGTGGATCGAAAGACGTCTCACACACGTTTCGTATGTTTTATTTAGTCAATCAAAGCAGCAAAATCTAATATTAAGACGAATTCTACTTAAATCAGTATTTGAATGTCTTATTCACCGTAATGCAGCTGGAAAATATGTCATACGCCATTAATTTTTTTTTTGTTGGCTGTAACAAATCCCATATTATGTACAAACACTACCAGGTCCGAATAATTTTTTCTAGTCACTATATGCTGTAACCCTGTGACAGTTACGACGCATTCACTAAAGTGTCCTGGCGCTATACATGATTAGTTACAGTGGAAACCTTGTGTAATCTCTGCTTCAACGCCCCAATCTGCGAGTTTCTCAATTCGACCTGCCATATCTCGGAAGCAAATGAAGTTCTGAATCACTATAGAAATTTGCAAGTAAGATAGCCGCCATATCTTAGAAAGAGTAGATGGTAGAGAGAAGCAAATTTCACATTCTGCATCACCGCCCCGAATAACATATAATCTGCGAGTTTCTCAATTCTGCATCTAAAATATCAAAATTCGACAAACTTCGAACCGCCATATCTTGGGAGCAGTAATAGGTAGAAAAAAGTTGTTTTTAAATTCAGCATTACCGTGGAAAAATCATATAATTTGAGAATTTCATAGTTCTGGCAGCAAAAGATCAAAATTCGAAAAATTCAAACCATCATATCTAGTAAACGGCAACCGCTAGAAACATGCAGTTTTCATATTTAACATTCCTGTGACTAAAATACACTGCATTATAACTTTCATAATTCTACGACCACGGGAGGCGAAGTTAGCAAACTGGCTTCAAATATGACATTAGCACTCCAAAATACATATCACTGTGAAAACAGAATCTCAATATGTCTCACCGTTTACGATCTATGCACGGTAAAATATTTGACCTTTGACCTTAGTACCATCTTGTTGCCTTGGGCCCCAGGTAGTATTAAAAGACTCAGGTAGTTTTCACCTGCCAGTGACCATTGGTTGTGGTTATAAGTGCTTAGTCAAGAGACGCATTACCGTGTGGGTTAGGTATAGAAACTGCCTTCAAATTTCTGCTATGTTAAATAGGTGTGGACGGAAATACCGTAGCCTCTGTCCTGTGCTGGAAACTGATTTCAGATTTCTGTTGTAATCTCTGCTAGGTTAAATTATGTGTATCTGGTCTAATCTCTGCTATGTTAAATAAGAGTTCGTACCCTCTGCTATCGTGCGTTGGTTTGAGGGCTAGGTATTCAGTTGTGAGCGAGAATCCTGTAGCCTCTGTAGTGGTTGAAGAAAGAGCTTTGTACTCTTTCATAGTTTTATGGAATGTCTGCTATCGTGCGTTGGTGTACTATGTGGGTTAAATAAGCTTGGTACCCTTTCAAGTCTTTGAGAAAATTCATCTGTTTATCAGAGGTTTAGATAAGACTCACATGTTCAAAATTGACAGAAACACCATAAGGTCTGTGCTAAAATACTGATGGAGTTTTAAACTTCTCTCCCCTTGAAAACTTTTTACAGATACTTGAGCACAGAATGGCATAAGAAAATAAATATTGTAACGTTCCAAGTGCCGCGCCACGTGCTCAGCACGTGTCGCTCATAATCAAAATATAAACAAGATAGTAGTGTATACTACGTGTGTGATACGAGTGTTACAACACAAACAATCAAGAGGAAACGTAAACAGGGCAGACGACAAATGGAGTTTCATCAAGAAGCCACCGATGGAGCTACCACCGATACGAAGGAGGAGTCAGCAGAATCAGCAGAGTCAGCAAATATAGGCCTATAAAAAGACCGACACACCAATATAAAGGATCACTTCCCTGGGTGATCACTTCTCTCCTCTTTCCTAGTATTCAGTTGCCTTGGACTGGTACTATCCTTAAGACCTGTACACTCAGTTGCTGTCGGACTGGTGTACTTCCTAAAACCGCTCTCTCAGTTGCTGTCGGACTGGAGGGTTTCCTATCCTGCTCACTCTGTTGCTGTTGGACAGGTGGGCTGCCTAATTGAACCTGTGTTCAGTTGCTGCGGACTGACACAAAATCCGGTACTCAGTTGCTGTCGGACTGGTACCTTCCTTCCTGCACTCAGTTGCTGCGGACTGGTGCTATACCAAATCCTTCTCTCTTCTACGAGGCCTACACCCAAGAAGAAGAAGCCAGAAAAGTTATATTATAACTTGTATAATTACTTTGGTACGGGAGACTCTTTTTATTAATCTAAAGAACTTATATTATTTTTATAATAAAACTGGTGATGGGCAAAACTCATACCCCGTGTATCTTTGTCTCTACCTATATTTCCACAAACAACAGGGTGTTCCTAAAGGAACATTACATGGTGGAGACGCCGGGTAACTTTCCATGGATTTTACTTAATATTAACGTACCTGTAAATTACAGCACAAAGATTCTCTTAGATTTGTGCCAAGGACTGATCTTTGTAACAGAGAGCAAGACATGGCACAGATAATGAATTGAAAGTAAATGGCATGCAATGAAGGTTAAAGTGCTAATACGCAGACCTCGTGGTAGCTTCGAAAGGGAACGGACTTTTCGGTGACAGGTCTCGGAAGAATTATCATCAAATAACCTTTCCTTACCCTAACCAAATAAACACTGACAATGAAATCGTGATTAATATAGCTCAATTAGATGTGAAACATTGACATAGCTTGTACGATATTCCATTTTGTTTATTTTCAAGACAGTGAATGTTTACTGGTTTGGAAACATTTGGTACAAAATCCGAAAATCATCTCCCCCCTTTTTGGCACGTTCCTCCTTTTAGAAATGTTGTTGCCACATATCACAACATTCACGGTTGCCATTGTCATGTATCGGGACTTTCTCCTCAAAGGCAAGTAGACACAAAGCAAACAAAGGGTCCAGTGGTACCCTGATGCAGAGAAAGGGGCTTACACAAAACTTCACATAACGTGATCAAACCTACCTGGGAGACAAGCCTACATTACGCCACAGGAGAGGGCACAAAACAAAAACAAAAATAGAACCGCTATCGGACCTGAAGACAGGGCGGGTACCTACCTACCATCAGTGCTCTACTTCAGCCTAGGACCATCAGAGACAGAACACGCACTAGTCTAGAAATACGAAGCATGGATGGAAGAAGATCGAAAGAAGTGCCAAAACGCAGAAAGTTGGCAAAGACGAGGAAAAAGGCCACCAAAAGAGTGGGGGGAGGGAGATGCAGGCAAGAACATCTCGTAGGAAAGCCAAACACAAGCGCTATTTTACTGACCTAACCCAACTAGGCCCCTAAAATGTACAAGGCTCAATGCAGCCGTGCACAAGTTAACATTAATCTCGAAATTTAGATAAACACAACTGATTTGACTATTCCCTAATGTTTGCAGAAGCATCAAATCAAAGTATCAGAACTTTTCTTCAACTGAAGTTACTTTCTTATATACATATGAAATAAAACTTCGCGAACTGAAATAGCGAAAATATGGGATCCTTTACAGCAATACCAGTGATGGAAAACTACGTACTTCTTAATAAAAACCCTTAACACAAGGACTATCTGGTAAAATATAATTTATTCTTGCTTAAGAACAACAAACGCAATGCAAAGGACTGATTGCTGAATTTCGTGGAAAAAAGAAAGAAAGTTTCTGAAGAGAAAATTTTTAGCACATCAAAACGTGTTTTTAAAACATGATGTTAATTTCACATATTAAAAGGTAAAATTAATCGTTTACAGAAATGCTCTGCCTTAGAGCAGAGACAGGAATTCACACACATTACTTGCAAAAGATTAGGTTATTTTCAATTTCCAAATGTAGTAGACATTCTACACTTTATCCCAGTTAAACAAAATTTACACAATGACCAGAACATAACATTTCCTTCTACGAAAAAGAAAAATAATTACGAATATAACTACTGGGTAGAAATTTACTTTAATATCCCAAAATCGTTGTCAAACATTTCGTATGTATTTTTCATCTTTGAACGTAGCACCGCTTTACCTCCAATTCGATAACACAGTCAAGATATAATATAGCTGGGTTAGGTGTAAATTTAGTGAATGAATTTCTATGAGCGAACTGGCTTACGGTTTGCGAAAAACAACGAAGGAGCTTTGGTCCTTGTTGGTAATCGAAATTATACATTGCGAATCGTTAAAAATCTTACGTTTAATAAAACTGACACACAGTATAGATTTTGTGCAATATAAACCATAATAATTTTCGAAATGAGCAAACAAAATGCTGGATGGGAAAGAACGTGCATTCGGAAAGTACCATCAACTATACTGCAGTGCAAGGTGAAATATTCAATGCTTTCGAACCAATGTTAAAGTGCTGTAATTTCGCTATCTAAACATATGTGAATCAGGCTTGGGTTTCAGAGAGAGAATGAGAATTTTTAAGACATTACCCATATATACCTGATAGTAAACCAACCTCCGATGCCTACCAAATTAAGAGGACATCTTCACTTCACACATGTTTCCACAAGCCAAACCACAAATCGCTGACATTATGAAGGTGCACTAAATCCCTACCACACACACTGAAGAACACGGGCTTAGAACCACAAATGATTATATTTAGATTTTATTATAGGAAACAAGAAAACCACTGCACAACACACATACACACGTATATACTCGGTACCAAGAAGGTGCTCCAAGGTCGCTCTCTGAAGGGGGCCAATATGGAAACTCCAAACGGCCAACCACAGGTCCTGACATCCCAGCATTTCACTTCTTATTAACGTAGAAACTGCTGCTTCAAACGATTCTCAATAAAAAGGCTGCATAATATTTTTATATATATGCTTTAAACAATAAGCTCCATTATCATATTTTCTTCTTAAATTCAGTTTCAAGAGTCAGCCGGTTTTCAGTGCAGCTTGATAGTAACGTCAGCCATGATAGAACTACTGATCGGCAACAGCAAATAAGAAAAGAGGATCGAATCAGACAACAAGGAGAGGAAGGGGGTTTGGCTTAACCACCTAAATTCCGACAAAAATCAATCAATAATTAGTTCTTTCAATTCCTTTACGCAGATTTAAAACAAAATAAAAATTGTTGAAGAAAACAATGCAATAAAATATACAAAGAAATAATTAAGTAATAAAGTGAAGAAACAATAAGAATAAAATCCCGCCAATACAACAATGAACGGGATGACCTGACTGGCTCAGCTTTTTGATATTTGGACAAATAAATACTTTGAAGTTAGTCGAAGACAAAAAAATCACCGATAAAGCACGAACAAAAAAATAAAAAGAAGACACACAAAAAAAGGGAAAGTGTAAAATATGTTGTGACCAACGAAAATGGGTCACTACACCATGTAAATTTGGACGTTTTCTTTCTCCTGGATTCTTCCCTCAACGACTGGATTGACTTGCTAAGGAAATAACGCATAAAGTGTCGTTTAAGTCGATAACTCTTAAAAGTATCAAGAACTTTGATACAGATACATCTTTTCCGTATTGTTGCATTTATTCAGGTATATTTCTTTATATCACGATACGGTGCATATCTGGATATCAACGAACTGTTTTTAGAAACAATAATTCAGAGATACACTAGAAATTCTCTTCTATAATTTGGCTGATTTTTATTTCGCTTTTTTGTGTCGGTTTATATTTATTATGTTTTTTCACTATGTAATTCAAACGAGTGATTATAATGTTACATGCTTCTGGAAACACACAAGGCTGTTTGACGACGTGGTTTCTAGACTTTCTCATCAGGGGTGTATTGATTAAAACATTGTTTTAGCCTAAGATTAACCTGACCACTTAATTTTTACCACCACTTAATTTTTACACCTCATAAAGGTAGTGTAGGCTATTAATTAGCCTTATTAATACTCTAATTTAAGTTCCAGCTCCAAGGCTAATTATAAAATATCAGTAGTATTTTTATTTGGTGCTTTTGGGCTTGAGAATCATTGATTGTTACACTCTGGAATCCCAGTTTTGTATTTTTGTTGTATCTTATAAGAAATATATACGTATTCATATTTCATGCGTTGATTTTCAGCATTTAATAGAATTTCTCTGGATTCCACAGCGTTACTATATGATGTCTGGCTGATATATTCAACTTAGACCCTGGCTGCCACCTTGCCTCTTTCTTTCCTTTACCCTATTTCAGTCTTACAAGAAAACATACCAAGTGACACACTCAGATTTGAAGGAAATTTTCACAGTTAAAACTTTTCAACGTGAAACGAAATAGTGTAAGCTCCTAACTTTCGCATTTGCCTCTAGAAGGAGCTAGGGGATTGGAAAGTCTTGTGATTTCCTTGTACAATGTATTGGGTGATTCATATGTGGACCATATAATTTCTACAGATTTGACGCAACATGAACGTAGCCATGAATGAGACAAAGTACCACATCTCTGATGCATGCTACTTTCTCCCTCCGCCATCTTGGATTCAACTTATTTTTTTCCAAATGGCAATAGTGGCAAGTGACATATCAAATACACCTGCAATTTTCTCACAATGTGACTGGTGATATTAGATTTACTATATTTCTAACCGTTCTCAAGTTATTGCGTGTTACATTTTATATTTGGTATGTATTGAATTCTCCATATAATTTCCACATAATTTCTACATGTTATACATAATATGGACGTATCCATATTGCAATGTGATTGAGACCAAGTACTGGATCTCTGAAACATGCTACATGCTCCGTCCGCCATCTTGGATTTTATTTTCTTCAAGTAAGAATAGTGGCAAGTGACATATCAAATTCCTCTGCAATTTTCTCAGGAACTCACTGATGCAATTTGTTTACCGTATCGTTAACCGTCTCAAGTTATTACAAGTTAATTAAATAATATTGTTTTGAATTCGTATGGTTTTTAAGAAGAGTTGTCAAATCCACAGTTGCTGCCTCCGCATGAATTGCGATTTTGGGTCTCCGCTTTTCGGTTTATTGCAACTACTTCCTGTTTGTCTAAATTTGTGAATCAGTTTCACCACTGCACTATGTGTAATGACATTAATTTAGGGGTATCTAGAGGAATTACTTTATCTGTCAATAACCGGCAGGATCTTATATTATTTTGTCATTTTCGCCCATTGGCACAGTACTATGGACTTAAAACATTTTTTAAATTAACTTGTAGTAACTTGAAACTGGTTAAAGATACGGTAAACAAATTGCATCAGCGAGTTCCTGAGGAAATTGCAGAGGAATTTGATGTCACTTGCCACTATTCTTACTTGAAGAAAATAAGTAAAATCCAAGATGGCGGACGGAGCATGTAGCATGTTTCAGAGATGCAGTACTTGGTCTCATTCACATTGCAATATGGATAGGTTCATATTCTGTATAACCTGTAGAAATTATGTGAAAATTATATGGAGAATTCAATACATACCAAATATAAAATGTAAAACTTGGGAACGGTTAGAAATATAGTAAATCTAATATCACCAGTCACATTGTGAGAAAATTGCAGGTGTATTTGATATGTCACTTGCCACTATTGCCATTTGAAAAGAATAAGTTGAATCCAAGATGGCGGACCCAAGATAGCAGATGGAGAAAGTAGCATACTTCAGAGATGTGGTACTTGGTTTCATTCATGGCTACGTTCATGTTGCGTCAAATCTGTAGAAATTATATGGTCCACATATGAATCACCCAATACATTGTACAAGGAAATCACAAAACTTTCCAATCACGTGGCTCCTTCTAGAGGCAAATGCGAAACGTAGGAGCTTACACTATTTCTTTTTACGTTGAAAAGTATCAACTGTGAACATTTCATTCGAATCTGAGTGTATCACTTGGGGATGTTTCATTGTTAGTCGTAGATACGATACCTAAAGGTGATAAATTTAATTCAAATATAATTGCATATTTATTTAATCTTAAGATTATGGAACATACTTTAAAGAAAGATTGAAACTACCAAACTTAATATATATGTATATATATATATGTATATTTCTATGTGTAAGTCCACTGTAATAACGCAGCAATAACATTGACTTTCACGACAAACCCATATTGACTCTTTTACTTGTTGGTTCAGTAACATATATGTTCATGTGTAGTGGTAGAGAAAAGCAGAGAAAAATATGAATTGTGTGTTATGTGATAATCACGCGACATCCTCGTTACCTTTGCCTTACTGAAGTTCGATGAGACGTTATCATGATTCCTCCCCTTCCCCCTCCCCATTATGACTAATCCTTTTGTCTGGAAAGTTTCGCTGAGAGCGTTTTCTAGCGTTTAAAATGATAGTCCTTGGAAAACAGGAGAAACTAGGACACAAAATTAATATAATTACATTCTATTCTTTAGTTCACAATAGTTCGTGGTGTCCTCAAACCTTGCAACGTTAATTAACTCATTTCCCGTCGTCATACAATGATGACATTTTTGCACAGCGACGTAAGTCAGGTCACAATACAATATTCCATTGTTATTTCTATATATTTTAACAGCGTATTTTATTTTTTAATGTGGACTTTTTCATCCTAAAATAAGTATTAGCCTGCAAAGATGTGATTTTGTCACAAAACATTAGATTGAGAGAAAATATCCGAGCACCGAAATAATTTGAACAAATAATAAAAAACATTTTAAAAACAAACTTTTCTTAAACAATTCATCTAAAAAGTAAAAAATAATTTTGTTTTTGTATGACTAAAACGAAAACCATGGGGCGCGCCAATTGAAGAATTTATAAAGTGACTGTATATGAGAGAGCGCCCTATGCTTTTCTTTTTAATCATGTATAAACAATGTTTTTTTTTTTCAGTACGAATTGTTTAATAAATGTACGTATCAAAAGAATATATATTTTTTAAAATTGAAATCAGGACCTTCTCTTTTTAAATCAATCTGTCCCTCAGATTTTGTGTCTGGCGCTCATTTTTTTTATTTTTACGTGTAACGAGCTCTCCTTTAAATATATAGCGACTATTTCGCTTCCTTTGATCATATTAATATCACCCCATGCTAGGGGTTAGGCCAGGATTTTTCAGTTTGGGGAGGTGTAAAGTCAAAATTGGAAGGGTGTAAGTGAAATTTTCCACTGTTTCTATACATTTTTTACCGTAATTTTAAAGTTAGGGGTGCGTTCGAAAATTTGGGAGTGACACCCCCACAGGGAAGTGGGTGTCTGCACTAATCACTGGTCCATGCTAAATAGAAATCACAAATATATGCACATAACTTTGAGTAACTTTCTGTTGATTCAGACACGGTTGCAGAGGGCCGAGGTTTGTCTGAGTTTAAAATTTAAGTAATATGCATATAATTTTACCCAAAATCAGAGGAATCTTTTAGGAAAGACGTGGAGGTGGGGTGGGGGGATGAGTTTGAGAATATAAACTACTGAAACGTGAAAAATTTCTTTAAAGAGGAAAGTTAAGCTGACTTGGAAACACACTGAAAAGTAAAGAAAAATTCATTTTTTTTTTTTCAATTTTGATTTTGTGTAGGTGTTCGGAACTAAATTTATAACTAAAACAACTACTTGTAACGCGCTAAGCAATGTGGGTTAGTGAATTTTAATAATCTGTTATAGAAATGAATTTAGCGCCGACCTTATATAAAATTAGAAATGAAAAAAAAAAATGTTTTTATTGCACTCTTTTCTTTAGTTTCTAATGGTTCGTCGTGCCCTCAAATTTTGCAACGTTAATTTCACTCATTTCCCGATGTCATAGAATAATGAAATTTTGCACAGCGACCTAAGTCGAGTGACAATACAATATTCCTTTGTTGCTTTCATATATTTCTATGTATGTATATATTTTAAAAGCATATATTAATATTTTCAATATGGACTTATTTTTCTTAAATTAAATACTAGCCTGCACCGAAGTGGCGTGTGACTGGTTGCAGAACACTTTAGGATTTGGGTCACAAAATATTGGCTTGAGAAAAAGTATCCGAACACCGAAACAAAAACATAATAAAAACGATTTAAAGGCATACTTTTCTTATACAATTCGTACTAAAAAGTAAAAACATAATTGTGTTTATGCATTACTAAAAAGGAAAACATGGGGCGCGCCAATTTAAGAATTTATGAAGTGACAGTAGATGAAAGTGCGCCCCATTCTTTTCTTTCTCATCATGCTAAACATTTTTATTTTTACTTTTTAGTATCAATTGTTTTTTAAAAAAAGTATGTCTTTATTATTATTTTTTTACTTACAGTGTGTTTTTATATAGGGCGTTTATCTTCGTCTTCTGTTAAAAAGTTTACCTCGTATTTAGGGCCTACACTACGCGTATTCCTTTCCTAGCAGTACCACTCAAGAATAATTCTACGTTACGTCTGCATGGAGTTACAGTTGGATCGAAGAGAGAAACTGGTACGGTGAGTGTCCAACATTGACTAGATTTATCATTACAGCGATTCTCAAAGGGTGGGCACTGGCACACTAGTATGCCGCGAAATCGTTTGCCTGCCCTGTGCTGCGCTGAGAGAACACAAATATTTTAATAATTAAAATTGTAAAATCAAGGAAATGTGAAATAAAAATTAAATATCTTTAACAATGTTATTTATTAATACAAGAGGAACAGTACATTGTATGTAATAAACTGATTTTTTTTAAATAATTAGTTTTATTTTTACTTTGGGTTTGTATCGGTGCCTTGTTAATTTTCTATGTACTACTACGTTTGGGTGCGTGCAGTAAGCAGCACCGTAAAACCGCAGCAGTGTGTCTTTTCAGAATGTGTTTTTGAGAATTATTATAATATGAGCGTTAATAGGTCTCTTTTGTGTTTTCTTTCTTGGGCATTTCAGAGTCCTTTGGCTCGGAATATGGCCGAGTTTGGGTTGTAGAATTGCCAGAGGACAGGCCACGTAAGTCCTATGTAGAGAAGTTTTGTTTATTTTTTATAATAGCTATTTTTTGTTTGGAGTATTGTCACTTTTTTGTGCTAAGTATAGCAAGTAATCATTTTTATCAATTTTGGCAGTGCACTTCCTAAGCGGTAGGTCCTTTCGGGTCAATTTTAACCCTATCCGTTTTTGTATTTCTCCCTGGATATATATATATATATTGTTGGGCAGTCTTTGTTTCATATCTCAGGGCGTCCAGGGCCTATATGTTGCGGTAATCAGAATTACCAAGTAGGTCAAATGAGAGAGTTTTCTATATAATTATTTGTAAGGGAATTTTAAGTTCCAGTTTTTGTTTAGGTTTGAGAACATTTCATTTTTGAAGGTGAGCCCATGTGGGGTATTACGTGTTTTGTAAGTTGAATTTCGTTTGTTTAACAAGTTCTGGTTTTCCTGAAAAGTGTGTGGCCTTAAGGGAGGCTTTTGTTTTTCATAAATTTTGTCTTCCTTCTCCGTGAGAGCTGAAAATTTTGTTTTGTTCGGAGGAAGTCCAGTGCTATTGTCTTTGCTCTGGTCTCCGCAGTTTTGTGGGTTCAACGTAGAAATAGTTTGCTTTTGGCAAATTTTTGATGTGTAAATCCAGTTTTTATTCAGGTTGTAGAATCATCATTATAAGAGTTTTGCCACCATAGTGTGTACTTTGTCTGTGACATTAAGAACAATGTCGTTAGTTAGTTTTTTGAGTTCTTGTGGAGTTTCTGTTACCCACCCCACAAGGTTAAGCTGTTTTTGCTATTTCGATGAGAACTCTTCCCTTTACTAGCCTGCCTCTGTATCAGCGGATGTAAGATTTCTGCCTCTAGCCGGACTTGATCCGTATTGTTTAGTGGTGTCCACCTCAGGATACTGTTGCTTTAATCGGCTATTTATTCTCATTTTGTCATTGGGAATTCTTGTCACAGCCAATCACCACTACCTCTAACGAATATTTTTTTTTCTGTTCCAGAAAGACTGAAAAATAACTCTTGGTCCGATGATCGATTTGCCTCGTTGATGATTTGGCTGTGAAGCGGAAATAGGTTAAGAAAATTTCTATTGACGATGTTGTTAATGATTGCTAACATGAAGCCAAGGTATTAACCCTTTGATACACTAGCGCTTTTCATCTACTATAAATAACACTTTACAAAAAGTTAACAATTAAAATTTCCTTATTTTGTATATCAGATAATGAGTGTTACTTGTTTTTAGCTATATCATATCAACAGCGAAGAGATGCATGTGAATTATGTCCAGGAATTCCGAGGGAATTTTCAGTTTGGAGGGGTGTAAAGTCAAAATTGGGAGAGTGTAAGTGGAGTTTTGCACTTTTTTTCTGTCGATATTTGACCGTATATTTTATGTTGGGGTACACTCGAGAATTTGGGGGATGATAGCCCCACATGGAGGCGTCTGGAGGAATCCCTGATTGCGTATATGCAGAGTTTGATATATAAAAAACGCTTGGAAACAGGTGGAATACGCTAAGCTGTATATCATATAAATATATTTTTTTCTCTAAATGATCTTTTGATCCCCGAAGCAAAAATTGAAATGATGTCACTACCTAAAATGATACTAATTTTAAAGAAATCTGAATTACGTAGATACTGAACCCCTTAACACGTTAACTGCCATGTGAGCTACGATAGTTTTGCACCCGGAGCCACGTGAAATATATATATATATATA
>JAGDQP010002335.1:90949-106265 GCA_022664845.1 Lepisma saccharinum | reverse complement strand
AGAAGATGTTGAACCTCATCACCATGCTCGTGAAACCACTGTTGAATTGTAAAATTATCATCCTAAAATATTGCATTCCCGTCGGGAAATAAAGTTTGAACATGGTTAATCAAGAGTTTTCTGTGCACTGTTGGTGTGACCGAATCGTGTAATGAGACAAGGAGGACTGCCGAATTCCATGATATAGCACTCCGGACCATAACAGAGCCGCCAACATGTTTGACAGTCAGTCGCAGACAGTCCATATCGTATGCTTCAGAGGGTGTTCACCAGACAAATACGCATCCAGTGGTGAGGAAGAGGGTAAAGGGTGACTCTAAGCTAGAGCTTCTCCTATTCTCTTTGTTTTTAACCAGAGTCGAAAGATGGTAGTTGTGTCAGGTCAAGCATGAAATAAAAAGCAGTGTTTCTTGTACTCTCACAATTCTTGGTAATACCTATGCGCGATGTAGTCAGCGGTGAAGAAAAACGCATCGTTCTTACAATTTTTGCTGCGGTAAGTGAATGTCTATTTCTTAATTTTTAATAATTTGATTTTTATCTCACGTTGTTCACGGGAATGTTCAAGCTATACAGGAGGTAGTTTCTGTGTGATTTTGTGGTGTACACCCCACGGTTTTTAAAAGTGTCAGTGCGTACAATTTTACCATGTGAAGCAAAGGGCCTTTTTTGTTAAATACAATTTATAATTATTTTACTTGAAGATATTGTTTTGAACTCAAATAATATTGTGATATATCTAGAATCATATTCAATTTCCAACATTTTTTCCTACAATATTTTTCATGAGCAACGCTTTCTTCATTTTAATACCTTCTGGTAATTCATGAAAGTGAAAACTAATATTTAACTAAAATATTTCAATAATAACTGCTCAAATGTTTGTTTCTGGTTCATTAATCAATGTTAAAGTAATATTCATGAAAAGTAACACACAACATATTTGTATTTTATATATGCAAACAATTTTTAAAACAGTATGGCGAAATTGCATGCGCGGTGTTTGCATTTTCGCCTTTTGTAAGATTTTTCCTATTCTTCCTCGTGGTCGGCTGACAAATGTGTTCAAATCTTGATACTTTTTTCGATAAATAAAATATCACCCTATCGCATACGTATGTGCCATCTTGACACAAACGACTTTAGCCTTAAAAAAAAATGTTAAAATTTAATGGCGAAATTGCCGCTTCCTACTATACTTACTAGTTTGTTCTTTGTTACACAAGACTTTAGGGAGGAAAGCGGCTTCGAAGCCCATTGAGTATACACTACGACATGTGGATTCTCTGTAGTCCAAAAATCAAGTGAACAGCACTGCTCCCTAGTAGCACGCATACGTTGAAAATACGTGGATTAAACGTTAGTACCCAACGTAATTTTAACGTTGTAAATATACCAGAATGTTCGTCTGTTCAACGGTTTATTCGACGTTGAATAATAGTTGAGAAGAAACATGTTGCAGAAACAAGAAGCAGACGATGAAGAAACGGGCTCACTTTGCAAAAACAGAGCACGGTTGCTGTCTATTGGTACACACATTTAGCTGTATTTTGTCCGTTGTTTTCATCATGACATACAGTATTAATTTTCCAACAGTAAATTATCCAACCGTCTTTTGTGGGATTCGAAGCTGGAACGTTCTGCACTCGTCGTTGGTAGCTCGACACGTTCACCACTCATCCACGAAGCCGCCTTGAAAGTCACTACACTTTTGCTATTCCCTTTCATGTTACAAAAACGGAAAAGGCAGTTTTGAATGCAGTCGCCACAAATCCAGACTCGTCGTTTTGCTATCATGTACGAATAAGAATAGATAATTATTTTCTTCTTTCTTAGTTATATGTATTTTTCCTTCTTTAACATTTTGACCATGGCTGCACTATTAAATTTGAATTTCTCAATAAGTGTAATGTCGCCTTAGAAAAACGCATATAAAGAGAAATCTATGTCATAGTTGAAAAGGAAAGTTGAAAACACTTCACATTAACGCCCTATTAAATAAATTAAATGTACGTTGCAAATGAGAACATGAGAAACGTAGTTTAATTTTATTCAATCCGCTTTTAAGCACAATTTTTATGCAATTAACTTGGAAAGATAATCTAGGGCACAGTTAAATATAATAATAATACGTCACATTAACGTCCTATCAACGAAATGAATTTTTTGTTGGAATATATATTGAAATTCAACGTGTTTTCAACATGCCAAAGAGGACACAAAATAATAGTTAATGGCATTCAAATAGTTTTTAATTACAAATTTTATTCCATTAAATTAGAAAGAATCCCATGAAAATTATTTATACCATCGTTAAAAATAAAAGTTGAATCCACGTTGAACTAACATCTTAACAACAATATTAAGTCTTTGTTGAAATATGATTTTAAATTAAACGTACTTTTTTCAACTGATAACGGTTAATCAACCAAAAATCAACGTTCAAAGCATATTTGTGAGCTACTGGGAGTTATCTCTTAGCAGACATATAATATTAAAAACCTGTTTTGTACATCAATTTGCAACGGTAACGCAGAAAATATGATTTAGTGACAAAAGATTGCCACTTCTTCAAGAAAGTAACTAAGTCAGTCAAGTTCCCACCAATTTCTCCCTACAAATAGTATCGTGTGTTTACTCTTCTACCGTTAGCACATTTTACAGTACGATGAGATTTCGCCATCATCCCACCCAATGAAAGCTGGCCTTCCTTAAAGCAATATGCTATCGCCACTCTCCTATAATATGGTAAGACAATGCAGACAATGTAACATGTTCACAGCTATTTATACAGGCTAAAAAAAAACTTTATTGATGTTAATGCTTTACAAAAGAAACATGGAAAGGACGCTAATAGTCGTGAAAAATAAAGCCATTGCAGATATGTAAAGATTTTGATTTTTTTTAATTGCACTGTTGATACTATATTACAATAAATAAAAACATAACAACATAAGGTGTCGTACAAAAATTATAAGTTACACTAATATATTTGTGCACTTATTGAATATTCGTGCATTATACAACGAACTTTTCGTGTGTATAAATAGATTACATAATAAATAGGTGGAAAATATTCCTCGTCTCAAAAAATTGTTTATAAAAAGGAACGTCAAACGTCTCTCGGTGATCTGCTTAGTGGTAGACTTCCGTTGGACAAACGATACCAGTTGGGAAGAAAGTTGTTATAAAAGAAATGGGGTGTAGCCGCATCCACTGTGCCAATGGTTGACGATTCTGTGTAGGGCAATGGAAAGCTTTTCCGTATCACAGGCGCTTTAGTGACTGTCTTGACGCGTGTGGGCACTCTTGGGCTTCGTGAGGTAATCCTAAAGTCAGTTGGGATGTCATAACACTTACATACACAACAACTGGGAAACTTAAACCAATCTGAGAAGATTCCACGACATTCATTCTTGGGGTCATAGGCCAATAATCGATGCAGACGATATTGTTGTTCACATCGGCAGCCATCTCGGCAAAACATTTGCTTGTGTTCGTACCTGGAAAATAGATGAATAATATCACGAAAAAGATACATGATTCAAAAGTAACGAAACTTTTCGACTGATTTTATGCGACTGATGTTAGACCTTTATATTATTTGACATTACACAATTGAAATATACAGTTTCGAAATGTAATAGAAATTACTATATATAGGAAATGTCCGTCATAGGAAGAATAGGTGATAACTATCAATAAACATGACTGTTGATCTGCTACGAACAAGCGTAACATTTTTTAACATCGTACAACACATTGTAATTCCACGGATGCAGTACGTTCCCTACATCATCTACCAAAGGACATTAAGCTCTTCTCCCTCTTGTCTCGGCAGGCTAGGTTTGTTTAAACCATTGAGCTCTACGTAACGATACTGGAGTGACTGCGTAGTGTCAAAAGACGCCAGAACAAATATTTAAACTCAGTTTTATACGCTGCTTATCGCTGTGCGGCTCGTTTTTTTTATTTCAGTTTTAGTTCTTGAACTATTCATGTAATAGTATACCATACTCTGCATATAACAGAAAATACTACAAATAATATTTACATTTTTTGCAAGGATTAAGAAATAAATAAATAAGTAAAACGGGCAGCACAGCGATATCAATCAGTTAAATCACTTAGCAAGTGAAGCAAAAAAGAAGAAATAATGATAGAGTGCATAAATTGCACACTCTGTAATTGAAGACCTGAATTGAAAAACATCCCAAGTCCACCGGAATATATATTTTCAGCGGAAATTATTTTATGTTTAAAAAGGGTTTCTGTGGTGGGATTAGGATGTAATATTTATGCAAGTGGATAGTCCTTCGAACATAGATACCGACAAACAGAAAAAAATGCAAATACGAAAAAAGTGGACTTGGGATGTTTTTCAATTCAGGTCTTCAATTATACTTTCAAGCAGACTTATTGCAAATTGCTTCAATTTTCTTTATTAAAACACTAAGTCACAGAACCGTTTTCCTAGCTCATTATTCTTAAAAACCTAAGTTTGTGAAGGCAAAACAAAAGCACAGAACGTGCGGGTAGTTGTTCTGTATTGAAAATCTATTGCTTCCGTTTTTCATGTGTTAATTTTGTTACTTTCCGTCAGTCGTCTACGCCTCCCTTGAAAGTCTTCCAAGCCTTCCAGGTTGGGAACCACTGTCTTACAGCGTACATAGGTGGAACTGCAATATAGTTCATTTATCATCCGTACAACCAATGGAGCATACATGAAGATGTACTGACTATTTTCGTTTTCGGTAAAACTTCCAACAGTTCGTGTTTATTTTAAAAATATAATTTTTCGATTTTAAACGAACCGAAGCTACCTGATCCGATATCTATATAAACTAATATGCAAAGGCAATGTATTAAAATATCACGCTATAAATTAAATCAATGTGATATTATTTGCTATAGTGTCATCCCATGTAAAAACGACCAAAAATGGAGAAAATGGGTTGCAACTACTTTTTTTGATTTTGATGAAACTTGGCAGTGTGATTGGACCGAATGAGAAACTGAGATTCCCCAAAGATTAAATTTGTAAATTGCATAGTTTCGGTTTTACTGAGGTTCAAAATTTAGGGGTTAGCCACCATTTCGGATGATTTGCTACTCTGCCTCAAGACCGAAAATAACTAATATCTCCGTAAATATTAGAGATACGAGGATGAACCAGGTGTCAAATTAAAGCTGTTGTAATGACCTTTCTAAATATGTAATTCGTTTCAGACTCATTTGCACATAATTGTAGAAAAAAATGCAAAACCGTGCAAAATATATGCAAACCTTTCGATAACTTCGATCCCCAATTCCTAATTTGGGGTAGTAGGCAGCGAAATAAGCTTTGGTATATTACTTGATAAGATTATTGCTTATGATAAGAAAAAATAAAAATGTTGTGTATTTGCTTCTAAGGTAGTTTAACACTGGTCTAAAATGCAATTGTAATTTGGGTCAATCCATGTGAAATCATTCAGCTTGGTTGATTGCGTCTTTCATTTTTTAAATTTATTTTTTTATATTTATTTGTATTCCTTGTATAAGAATAGTTGAAAATGTGTATTATTTAATTTTTACCCCAACTAATTAATTAATGGTGGCTACTTTTGTATTGCATCGCATGCCACAATTTGTGTTTGCAGACCTTTAAGGAAAATGTAATATCTCCGGACTCGTTTATCATAGAACATTCAAATAAAAAAACATTTTTTCCTTAAAGTATGTTTGATAATTTTAGTCCTTTGCATGAAAAGATTAAATCGAACTCGATCTGGTCAAAATAGCATCCAAATATGATTGTCGAAACAGAAATAATTGCAGTTTTCATGGTACTTTTTTGCACTGAAGGGATTGAATGTCAAAGTTGATTTTTTGTACACTATTACATATCAAAGTATATTTAACGTATACGAAATACGAAGACAAGAGTACATATTAAGGAAGCAAATATAAGTCTTCATATTTTCTATACGTTAAATATACTTTGATATGTAATTGTGTACAGAAAACTAACTTTGACATTCAATCCCTTCAGTGCAAAAAAGTACCACGAAAACTGCAATTATTTCTGTTTCGACAATCATATTTGGATACTATTTTGACCAGATCGAGTACGATTTAGGCTTTTCATGCAGAGGTCCAAAATTATCAAGCATACTTTAAGGAAAAAACGTTTTTTATTTGAATGTTCTATGATAAACGAGTCCGGAGATATTACATTTTCCTTAAACACCTGCAAGCACAAATTGTGACATGCGCTGCAATACAAAAGTAGGCCCCATTAATTAATTAGTTGGGGTAAAAATTAAATAATACACATTTTCAACTATTCTTATACAAGGAATACAAATAAATATAAAAAAATAAATTAAAAAAATGAAAGACGCAATCAACCAAGCTGAATGATTTCACATGGATTGACCCAAATTACAAATGCATTTTTGACCAGTGTTAAACTACCTTAGAAGCAAATACACAACATTTTTATTTTTTCTTATCATAAGCAATAATGTTATCAAGTAATATACCAAAGCTCATTTCGAAGCGTACTACCCCAAATTAAGAATTGGGGATCGAAGTTATCAAAAAGTTTGCATACATTTTACACGGTTTTGCATTTTTTGTACACTTATGTGCGAATGAGTCTGAAACAAATTACATATTTAGAAAGACTATTACAACAGCTTCAATTTGACACCTGGTTCATCCTCGTATCTCTAATATTTACGGATACATTAATTATTTTCGGTCTTGAGGCAGAGTAGCAAATCATCCGAGATGGTGGCTAACCCCTAAATTTTGAATCCCTGTAAAACGGAGACTATGCAGAGAATCTCAATTTTTCATTCGGTTCAATCACACTGCCAAGTTCCATCAAACAGAAAAGTAGTGGCAACCCCTTTTGGTCGTTTTGACATGGAATGACTCTATAATTCTACCTTTATAGGGACATTGCCTCACAACAAGTTTAATGTCTATCTAATAAAAAACATTCTTCTGTTTATATCTGTATTTCTGTTTATAAATATTTATTCTATTCTTGTTTTAACGAACTTCATCCCGCTGTACAAAATCTAACGCACCGTAAGCATTACTGTCAAGTGAAATATTCACTCTGTCTTGTCTTGACCATTGAGCTACGTCATGTTTATTGCGTAGTGACTGATAGCCACATCACATGGCAAAAAGTAGACGCAGTTGCTTGGTGATGGGAGAGGGCAGGGTTAGAAGAGACAAGAACGTGCTGTCGATTATTTGTTTTTCTTTTGTCACTCCAATATATGTATTAGTGACAGAATATTATATGACTAGTTTCAAAAGCACTATCCTTGTAATCCATGTAGTACAACTCAGCAATTTCTTCTCTCTTTCTATCCAGTTCTCTCTCTTTCAAACTTCAGAATGAAGATTAAAAATTACGAAAGAAGACTTATCGTTTGGTAGCCGAAAAAAATTGCCCAAAATACGAATTACTAAAGACTACGACGATGTGTCAATGCCCCAGATATTCGAATTCGGATATCCGAAACCCGGATCCAGATCCGTTTGGCCATCCCTACTCTGGATCCGCTCCTGCTATCTGGATCAATAATACGGATTTGAGCTAGTCTCGCCAAGATCTTTCCAACGACACCTCAACCACCTTCCTAGTGTCAGTAGTTCCTGAGTTGAAAGTTGTCGACAGACGGACGGAGCGGACGCATAAGGCTTCACAGCCTTGTTGCTGAAGTTTGTCCCCTTTGGATTAAACTGGAAGTTGACAAAGGAGATTATCTGTCCCGTTTCCTCTTGAACCTGGATTCTGATACCACTTGATATTTAATCCACTCGAGCACTCCAGTATAACAAACTAGAGCTCATTGGTTTTGACCATGATTTCTAAATACTTAGAACTACAGGGTAGGACCTCGAAAGCGCACTCAAGCTAACTTTTCTCCCCAAGGCCACCATCCAATCATATATTTGTTTTTCAGAGTCCCAACCTTTCTTCTTCCCTTGCTTTTCCTTTCCTTATATCTTTAGTTTTATTTTTTCACTCTATCTTTGTTCCATTTCTTTTCTCTGTACCGTTTCTCTTTTTCATTTCTTTCTTTATCTTCATTTCCCCTTCGCTATTTCTTCTTTCCCTTTTAATTTCGTCTTCATTCTTCCTTTCTCCTTTTCTTTTCTTTTTCTTCTTCCTATATTTTTCTCAACCTTTTAATTTCCTTTCTTTCTTACTTCATTTTCGTTCGTTCTTGGCTTCTCTTCTTTAACTATTATTTTTCTTCCGTTTATCTTAATCACTTCTTGCTTTTTTTATTTCCATTTCTCCCCTATTTGCTTTTTTTTCTTTCAATCATTTGTCCTTTGTTTCTTCCTACTTTGCTTTCGTTTTTTCCTCCATTTGTCCCAATTTTTTGGATACATTTTCTTTAGAATGCTCCTTGGACTGCAGCCAATTTAGCCTATTAAGGGGATCGGGTATGCCTAGTAATAAGTGTTAGAAATAGGTATAATACTTCTGAACAATTATAGAAAAATCATTTGTAATTACTGTTCATATTAGCTCAGAAAACCAATATCATTCAAAGAATTTGTGGTCTTAAGCCTACTTTTTGATCATTTGAAGAGCTTTCTTTGGAATTTATTCAGAAAATGTTACCTAATAACTAGAAACCATTATAACCAACCCCCTATGGAGGATTATTTGGAAATTATTTTGATTTCCCGTTAGACATCCTATGCATCTTTCAACTTGTCTATACTTTGTCTAGCGAATAATCAACATGGATTGGAATGTTAACTCATTGGACTTAAATTAGAAACTTTAACAAATCACTTTAACTTGAATTAGAAATTTTAACCAATTACTTTAACTTAAATTAGAAAGTTTAACCAATCACTTTAACTTAATTAGAAGATTTAACCAATTACTTTAACTTAATTAGAAAATTTAACCAATACTTTAATTTACATTAGAAAGTTAAACAAATCACTTTAACTTGATGTTTAACCAACTACTCTAACTTAAATTATAAAGTTTAACCAATCACATTAAATATTCTATTATATTTTGAGTATACTCACGTGCATTTTTCCCAGTGGACATATTGTTCAAAAGGATATAAGTTCAGTAAAGCCAAGACTTCTCCTCTGGTGTTATTTGCCCAAAATGGCGCGACTACCTCTTCTTTCACCGGACAAGCATTTCTGCAAAAAATAATAATTAACTTGTAAAAAGTAGCACCTTAATTCTTCAATCTAAATAGTAGTCAATATCTCAAAATTTCCTTCAGCAACTCAATATTTTTCTGGTGATACATATACAGGAATTATACAAAATGGCGTATGAGACGTAATACCAAAATGTCGTCAAACTAATGAGAAGCAATGGTTGAAAGAATGCATTCTTTTAAAATTGGTTTTCAGTGTGTTCTTTTAAAATACTAGAAAGATTGTGTATAATGCATTAATACAGAGTCATCTGATGTACTAGTGTAGAATTTTGGCACACATGGATATCACATTTTTTATCCAAGTAAGAGTTTATTTCTTGAAACGATCATTTTCTTCCTTCAAACATTACTGAAAATACATTCATATCGTACAGTGACGTATCTATGTTCATAATGTACTACCTGCTAATATACATAGTAATTTAGCTCAAGAGATAACAGATATTGGATATTTAAAATTGATGTGAATAAATTCCTTGGAAACCGTATACCATCCTTTTTCACCTGTCCTGAACATTTTACTTTATAATTATGTAACCTTACATCATTTTCTTTAATAGCTTGTTAGTATCATATTTCGATTCAGTGTGAGCTTATGTTTGTTAAAGACAATCTTGTATTTAATCTTTATTGTGTACCTTTTCTGGAATGTAATTTTATATTCAAATTAAAAACAGGAAGTTCTGGAGAAATGGTAAAAATGGTTAGAAAAAGATCCATTAGGCTGGATTCGAACCCAAAATTTCATGAATGCTGTACACCCTATAAAGTTTATATGTAGATTTCATTTGTTATGAGAGGGTTTTACAGGTACTCCCGGTAATCAACTAAATGGGAAAGGAAGATATCATTATACAAAAATAACTACATACACAGACTGCGTCTCAAAATAGTTGTCTTCCACAGTCTGGAAGCTATTATTTTTTTTATTTTTTTATTTTAAGAAGAAATAAATTTATGGCTTTTCACAAGCTTTCCTCTTTGTTGCTGACGAGCTTAACATGATCCTTCAATCTCCATTTGCTTGGAGCACAGGAGGTACCTTTTGGACGTGAAATTTCTACAAACTCTTACACACAACAGTGGCGGCTTTTCAGGTGAAATTGGTGATGTGGCACTTCACATATTACTTTTTTATGCATTAAGTTATATGAAACTGTTTAGAAGAATCAATCAAGATATGAAATAGTTTATGCTTATCCATCAAGATGATAAGCTCTTAGTTAGATAGAAAAGTGATATTATTGGTAATTAAGTGAAATCCAGAAAATTGTTTAACATAGACTGACCGGGTATGTTTACATGTGAATGTAATTGTAGCACGTCACTTGCTATTTAGACCACAAGTCGCCACTGACACACAACAGCATTGACCACCTTCATCGTGCAAGTTTGGTTATCCATACCGACAGTTTCTCATTACCACTCATCATCATTTACTGAAATGTTGGACCATAATCATTTTTCGATTATTTTCGGCAGCAGTATCATCTTTATTGTAAGAGAAGCAAAACTGAAAACCTTGTCGATTGTAGTTCCAGCGCACATGCTAAGGAGTAGCGTGTAAATATTTTGATGCTTCTTTTAATACAACCTTTTGGTTTTGTTCTGTCTCTTTGTTTCTATAAATATGATCTTACTAGCTACTGTTACCAGACAAAAACTAGAATGAGACTGAATTCCCCGTTCTTCCTGTGACAACTACCTATTGTAGTTCGAATGCAAGTTCCTCTTTTAACAGATCTGATAAAGCTTTATACCATTAAGTGAAATACAATAACTATGGTTTTTATCACCATACTCAGGTAGAACCTTTCTGATTGCTTTAAAATTTTGAGTAGTGACACCTGGTGTTTACATTATTATCGTACACTGAAAAAGTGTCCATAGTCGTAATAGTTATCAAATTTATGAGATCATCGTAAGATCTCATAAGATTCCATTCAAATTCACCTCATTTGGAAATATGATCGCGTTGTCGTTTCTCATACTTTTTTTTTTATGGATACCTGGAGATAAATGTAATTTATTTGTTTCAATCTTTTTATGAACTGCAGGATTTAAAAAAAAATGGTTTCGGCGCGAATTTTGTGATCTGGTTTACTGCATCATGTGCGTTAATTCGTTATAATTGTCTTATTTCTTACACTATTAAGTTCGTTTTAGTGTGTATCAAATGAAAGGTAATTATTTGCACTTCGAAGATGTAAAAACAGAATTGAAAGAGTTCCAAGATGAAAATCTCAGGTATAATACAAATTCAATTTTGAACTACTTTAATACTTTCCCTAAGTTTTGAGATTACTCAGGAAACAAAAAACGTCACATGGTTTCTATTTCTATCGAAAAATAAAGGAAACCTATTTTCTTGTAGTTTATAAATTACTAAAATAATAAGTGTTCATTGGGAAGAGATTCAAGGTACAGTACACCCATTTGTTATTTTATACAAAACAGAAGATAAGTTTCCGTTACAATCATTTAATTTGAATTGTGGATGTGTGAGACATCATACTGAAACATTTTTTACTTTCCACAAAATCATTGTTGCAGGATGTTAGGATGTTATATGTGGATGTGCACATCCACATATACATGTGATGGCAGTGCAGCATAATATAAAAACTTTATTAACTTATATTTTCATGAACAGGACCACAGCATGCAGTGAAACTTCTTTATAAGCAGCCATGGCAAGAAAGTTTGTGCGTGCACATGGACTTCCCTATCATTTTATGGCCATCACCAAAAACGCAAGTCTTAAATCAAAAAGATAAAAAGTTGTTTAAAAATTGACTAAAGAACACATGAATATACCTACAAGTACGTGAAACAATTACTTACAATCTATGGACCTAACCTTGTTACACTATACTGTCTTCTCAGAAACATTTGATATCTAAAAAAATCAAAAAGTCATAGCCTGTTAGAATGCATCTATTGGGCTACCTTTTAAATTATTGTACCACAAAAAATACCCGTTTTATTTTCCAGCTGCAAAAGCTACATGATGCGTTCAATGTGCAAGAAAAATACGAACCAGGTGACATATATGTTTTGTGAATTATGGAGTGTGAAAATAATTTTAAAATTGAATTTGAATGATAACGTAAATTTTCTCCCTGCAAGTTTTTCAAGTTACTTTTTTACATATTCAAAGTACAAACAATTTGGTTTCATTTTATATTAGAATGAACTAATAGCGCGAAATAAATAAGACAATTATAGAAGAGTTGAAGTACAGTACAGTAAACCTGATCGTAAAATTCGCGCCCAAACCAGTTTTTTTACATTCTTATTTTTTCTTGTAGACTTTCTTTTCTATCGGAACAATTTGGAACAAGTAATCTACAATTAACCTCACAGATACCCAGAAAATGAAATTATAAAGATTCTGAGCCAGAAGAGCTCATAGCTCTACGTGATTTTGCTGGATTTATTTTTATTTATGGCCTTTAGTCATCTAAGGCTCAAACCGAATGACTTTGCGTGAAATAACCCGTACGAAAAACTCACAATTTAACTTACACTTCTATTTTCCACAATATGAATTTTAGTTTAAAGAAAGGAAGGAGAAGAAAGACAGACACAAAAATAAAGAAATAAAATAAAATAAAATAAATAGTTGATAAATATCACAGCTTATAGTTAGTGCAGAACCATCTTGCCGTATCTCTAATGTATGTGTTTTTCCTTGTACAAACTTCCAGTGATTCTTCTGTAAATTCAAACTTAGACTTCTCATACTTTTAGGGAGGAAGGTTCTTATCCATTTAAATCCGTGATTCCCAAAGTGTAGGAGCACTGGGATGGTACAGGTGCGTGGTAGTAGCCTCGGGTGCAATTGGGAATCGTTCAATAAAAATAAGAGAACTTTGAAAGTATAAAGAGGGAATGAAATAAGAGAACATAAATACGGACAAATTACAGGATTCCGAGAAATGTATGCGGACAGCTATTTTTAATATCATAAAGCGGACATATCCGCATAAATGTTGACGTATGGTAACCCTAAGTTCGGGGCAGGGGTGTAAAGCCAAAATCTAATAGCATATAATATTGGGAAAGGTGTGGGCCTACTTTGGGGAATGGTGGGAAGGACTGAACGGAAGCTATGTCATTCGGGAAACAGACCAATTAAGAATTACAACAGAAACCCAACCACAAACCTACAATGAGAAAACATTCACCCAAACCAATAGACGGCCACATTTATAAAGTAGGTTGGGGTAATGATGTTGCAACAATTTGCCAATGATAGGCCAGCTTGGTTGGCCCAAATACATTCCCAGCATACCCCCAACGGTGATCTGACCATCAGCAAACGATTTGCTTATAGTAGTCATTTATTTATAAAGAAGAATACACAAGATGAATTTTAAGATTCCCGTCCACGAATATTTGCAATGATATTCTTTGGCAAATTCAAAGACGAAAAACGCTCTTTGCATTTTTTTCCAAAGCTTAGTTTCCTATACTTTAACGGATCACACATTACAGGATATAATGCCAAATTTTCTAACTGTGAGATAGTATTTTGAACTATAAACTACTCGACTACTTGAGTTCGGGTAAAAAAAATTGTCTTACACTTTTCCAAGGTAGTGAATAGCTATCTCCACGGGCGCAAAGATTCATGCAACTTGTAGGTCTGTTGTAATTCCTGCAACTGTTCTCAAAAGCCTCAAGCAGACGAGATTTATCTCAATGGAAAATACTATACTTTACTAAATCATAGGTAAAATTTATGCTATTGAGTTTTCAGGAATAAGTTACAACATTGGACACATTATACAAATCTGTGAACTTGCATACTATCTGAATTGAACCGAGAAAAAAAAAAAAGGATAAATGAAATATCGGACCAGGTTCAAACCTGTTTTGTGTATCCCATTGCTATCACATTAAAGAAACTCTTTCCAGGAAAAATTGAATTGAATTGAGTTGAATTTATGGCCTTTAAGCATCTAAGGCTTAGGACGGAATAGAGGAGGGGAAAGGTGGTGGGAAGGTGTTGGCCAGGGCCTAAGTTGAAGGTACTATCCTGGCATTTGCCTGTTGTGACTGAGGATAAACCATGGAACCGCTTAGTCCACAGAAATAGTGATTCTTTGCCAACATTTTTGTACGTGTCATTTTTTTATTATTTACTTTGATCATTTTAGAAACAGCTGTATTGTTATACGTTTGGATATTCACTACAACAATCAAGTAATTTCAACAATGAACAAAGCAAAAAGTAAAAATTGGCAGCGAAATTTAAAAAAATAAAAATTTTAAATCGTTATGAACTATCTTCTCTAAAAGTTTCCACTCTGTAGGTTTGAATTTATAGAAGCAGTATCGCCCTTTGTTTCAAGGGCAAAAATATGTTAGTGACACAGGTTTTGCTACTATCTGACGTTGGAATTCGACGGTTTACATTCTTCTTAAGCTGTTCCATGTTACCTTTATATCTGTCATTTGACTATCCTGCTTTTATGACCACGCCTTATCGGTGAAAGTTTGCATTATTTTATTTGTTTTGTGTATGTTATTTGTCGGTCTCGTATACATAAATAATTTCTTGTTCTACACATGATTGCCAATAACTCACTAAATCTGTTCGCACAAGTTCCTCGAGAGAGGAGTATTATCTTCAAGATTGGATATAAAAATATATATTTTTAATTTTTACATCACCTTTGAATTTTGAATACTTTTCTTCACTGAAAGGTCTGGACCATTTTTTAATGAATAAACATCCCTTACACTTGTTTACTTATACAAAAAATGCATTAACTATACTCCTATAAGTTTAAAGACCTGATAAGTTATCAAACAATACCTCTGCTTACACTCCTCCAGGTTAAACGCCTGATAACTTATCAAATAGCACGTCTACTTACACTGCTCCAGGTTTAAAGGCTTCATAATTAATCAAAGTTACGTCTACTTACGCTCCTCTAAGTTTAAAGGTTTCATACGTAAACAAATAATATGCCTACTTACACTCCACTAAGTTTAATACGTCTACTTACACCCTCTAAGTTTAAAGACTTTATAACTAACCAAAGTTACGTCTACTTACACTCCTCTAAGTTTAAAGGTTTCATATG